>OX457046.1:39628648-39733648 GCA_949752735.1 Lumbricus terrestris | reverse complement strand
TATAAGCTGACAATTGCGTCAAAATTTAATTTAAAAGCCACCCAGTTTAATTTTTTGCACGTTAAATTAAAATGACTGTTGCTATACAGTTTTAGATAATAATAATTGAAATTTCGTCTATTTCAAAATTCTCAATGAACGCTGGGAGACCAGATTATACTATTATAGAATATAATTAATACATCATTAAACGAGTAATTAAATCACATTAAATTCCAAAGACATGCTTCGGATAATAGACATCGTTGGGAGGTCATGCGACATACAAAACGTTGTTCTATTAGGAAGAATATGTGTGTGCGTGTGTGCGTGCGGGTCCGTGCGTCGCTGCGGTAGTTTGTGTGTTTGTTGTGTGCTTTGCGTGTGTTGGTGTCAATAGTGTGTTTGGATGTGTGAGTGTTGTTGGTGCCATATTCGTATAATTATGTTTTCTATTCGTATTTTTCATTCTTCCTGCAAGCTGTAAGTGGATTTCGTGTGATATATAAATTAATCTGTAAAAGAGGATCATCATTACCACGTGCATAGTCGTCCAGAAGACGTTTGGGACTGTGCTATGGCTGGGCTCTGTAACGGGCAGGGTAAGAACTGAGGAGGGGATGGCTATGTGGCAAAAATAACTGACGTAACATACAACGTGATCGCATTAAACACCTTCAAAACGTATCTCCATAATTTTATATAAACTGATAATTGCGTCAAAATTTTATACTGACATTTAGCTCATTATGTCCGGTTCACGAGAGTTTGGAGGTTGGCTGGACTGGTGCATTCTAGCAAGCCTCGTAAGGGTAACTGTTGTGTTTTCCCCCGCACAGTAACATTTTCCACTTGTGTGATTTATTTGATGTGCTGGAGGCGATTGGACTGCATTCATGGGAAGCGTGTTATCGTGCTGTCTCAAGTTGGCATTAGTTCCAGCATATCGAGCAGTGGTAGCTGTTTTTGTTTGATCAGAGCATGCAGATTCGAATGCTCTACAGACTGTGAGGACCTCATTGAGGCTCGGGGCTGGTCGGATTTCCAGCAATTTCTTTTGTAGCTCAGGATCTTGAATACCATCCGTGATTAGCGTGATCAATTGTGTATCGATGCAATGAGTGAAGGTATCTGCTTGTTGGCCGAGTTGTCGCAAAGCGACGAGGAAGTGTTCAAAGGATTCGCCGGTTGTTGGCGACGGGTGAAGAAGTGGAAGCGGTCAACTCTGATGTTTTGCATTCCACGAATGAAGGTTTGGATTGCCATGTTCGCTTCGTCAACTGTAGGTTGGTCTGGTACGCTGGCCACAATAGTGATCGATTCGTCAAAGATAGCTTGGAAATCCTGAGAGAGATGGGTCCGAAGAGCCGCCATTTGCACCAGTCGGTAATGTTGATTGACGCGATTGACTAGTGCAAAATCTTGCCAAGATTTTCGCCAAGTGGAAAATTCGGCCATAGTTGGGGTATAATAGATTGGTGCAAGCCGGGAGGCGAAGCGCGGGTAACTGTATTGTGGGAGAGGCTTGAGTGGCAGTGTGAAGCTGACCTGATTGTGGTATTGCTTGTACAATGTCATGTAGTAGAAGGCCGAAACGCTCCTCCGTAGCTTTGCGCTCTTGACGTGTAATCGTGTCCGTTCATCGGCTTGCTGTTGCATAAGCTGTAGTATTATGGCCATAGATTCGCTGTTTTCCGTCAGTGCTGGTATTTCCGGTACCGGTTTTGTCGCCTTTTTGCCGCTTTGACTCATCGTGTCACGCGGAGAGTTCAGAACGTTCGATAATATTGTTTGATTTTAGCGAATACAAACGCGTTCCTTTATATGTCGTACGTTTATAATAATTGTATGTTCCTTTAAATTGTCGACTGCGCCATGTTGGGTTCGTAAGATTTTATTATAAGACATTTGATAATAAATCACTACGAACAATAATTATTATTTTCTATACTTTGGCGTCCCGGAAACGGAAGGATAACCAGAAGGAGGAGAGTGTGTATATCTCCTAGAACAGTGTACCACAGGTTACACATTTTTAGAGATCCCATCAATAACTTTATTAATTTTTTTATTAATCTATCGAATTCTATAATATTATTTTCGTTACTTGTCGTCATAATATGGAGCAAATAAATATTAAACATACGAAAAACGAAAATTGTTCGTCCTGCGCATCTTATTTATACAAGGCTCCATTAATGCTCCATTTTAAAGTAGTAGTCGCAGTTTAACGTCACTGTGTGCAACGAAGACCATTGGCAACGTCCTACTCCTTTATCCAGTCTTGGGACTGGCACTGGCAGAGTGCAACCAGTGGCGGAGTTTCCATTTTAAGGTAAAACGAGTAGGCTATTCAGTAGTGCCCGTCCCACGTATGGATGAAAAGGTTGCGTCTACGTTGTGACATATAAATAAATATATATATAAAATATT
The DNA here is from genome assembly GCA_949752735.1 of Lumbricus terrestris. Classification (NCBI taxonomy): domain Eukaryota; kingdom Metazoa; phylum Annelida; class Clitellata; order Crassiclitellata; family Lumbricidae; genus Lumbricus; species Lumbricus terrestris. The sequence continues at coordinate 39,731,236 of OX457046.1, read as the reverse complement.
ATATATATATATATATTAGCCCAATTTAGCACACTGAATAAATGGTTGTCGTCGTCTTATGTTTTTAGAACTTACCTACTTAACTACTTACTTATTTATTTACTTAATTACAGCTTACTTACCAACTTACTCACCCACCCACTCTCTCACTCACTTGCTTACTTATTTACTTACTTTGTCAATTTCTTGCTTCCTAACATTACTGTTCTTTATTAATAACTTACTCAAAGTGACATACGCACTTGATGACTTGCCTTGTAACTAAAATTCTTTCGTCACTTAGAGTTAGTCATTTCGCTTGTGGGTTATTATAATCTAAGCATAATGTTCACTGTCGTGCAACAGATGCAGTTTGCTCTGGTGTGCTGATGTGCTCTGCCATTGATGCCCTTTCTGACTGGATGGCTTCGAATCGTTTACTGTTGAATCCATCCAAAACCCAATTCATTTGGCTTGGCGGTCGCAGACAGTTGACTAGTCTAGACATGCATCTTTTGACTCAGACATTCCCCCATATTGCATTCTCTCATACCGTCCGCGATCTTGGAGTGACACTTGACCAAGAACTCAGTTTCTCACAACATGTTAACTTAACCTAGTAACGCGAAGCTGCTATTACCAGCTCCGCCAGTTGCGTGTTGTCATGCGGTCCCTATCTCATGATGCCGCTGTGGTCCTTGTCCACGCCTTCGTAACTAGCACTGAATCATTGCTGTTCAATCCTTGCTGGTCACCCATCTACCTTAATAGGGCATCTTGACCGGGTCATGCTCTCTGCTGCTCGGCTTATTGGTCATATCCCAAAATTTGCCCCAATTTCTGCCTACATGCGTGATGTTCTGCACTGGCTTCCAGTCTCGCAGCGCATCTCGTACAGGATAGCAGCACTTGTCTGGCGGTCCTTAATTGGTAGTGCTCCTTCCTACGTATCTGATCTCTGTCGCCCTATCTCTGTCATAGCCTCCCGTAGAACTTTACGCTCTTCGGCCAATGGGGAGCTGCAGCAGCTTCGAGGGACCAGCAGCTGGTCCCTCGAACCCGCTCTGCTACCAGACAGCATCGAGCCTTCTCGGTTGTTGGCCCGTCCATATGGAATGGGCTCCCGCTTGCACTACGCTTACTACCTCGGAATAATTTGCCTGCTTTCTACAAGTTGCTCAAGATCTATCTTTTAGCTGTGGCTGGAATGGGAGCGCCTCTGAGTAGGCTTCTTGAAGGGGCTCTATATAAGTTTTCGGAATGAATGAATAAATGAATAATCACTGATTCATTTAAACACCTTTTAAACGGGGTTCAACAGCTTATATAAATGCTTTGGATGAGAGCTAAACTTCGAAAGAAGAAAGCTCTTAAGTGCTGTAATATGCCGAGCAAATTTCTGCCCAGGGTAACGGCCTCTGTTGTCATAGACCCTGGTCAAATCTGGATCCATCCAGCTTCACACTCATACTGTTTAAATCCGTCGAATATAACAAGTTATATTGTAGCAACCTTTCGTCTATAGACGGCGAAGAAGCAAAATGTGTAAACTGTTCATTTTCTTTGCATCGGCGTATACGAGGGCGAATAAACAGTTCTCCCTATCTCCCGCTTGATATTCCCATTGACAGTGTACGAACATTGCGCTCATTTTACCTTAGTTCGTCACGAGGCTGAAAAGTCCACCTCTTCTCGAAGTCTTGTAGTATCAGTTCCATCACGGATAAATATCGAGGACGATTGTAAACAACTTTGACGTCATACAACGTCTCTAAATAGATGGCACCTTCCGCATTTACCATACCTGTACGCAACGAGGTGTCTCAGATGAAACGTTAAGGGCTCTTGCTGCCGCAAGATCTCATAAGCAATATTATAAGCGAAGAACTCGCCGGTGGTACGATATAGAATATCCCCAAAGTAGAGTCACCATATTATCAGTTATCAAATTTCAATATTCGAGTCTCAATTTCTCTCCAAAAAATTTCATGTAGCTATTTAATCCCCGATTTGAACACCTGTAGAACATTTTATGCCTTCTGGATATCTTCTGATGCGGGAGAAGGGTGGATCGGTTTTTAAACAAACTAAGTATTGGTGTCTGTGTCCATCACCATACGTCTAAACACCCTTAAAACCAAATGCTACTATTCCATATAAATTGGAATTTTAACGCGACTAGCATTACCAGCACTTTTTGAGGTCCCAACCAAAATTTATTGCAAGAACAATAATAACATTTCATCAAATCAAAATAAGTACATGGAAAGTGTATTTGATCTAGATCCATAGTCATGTGAATATTTTCAGAATTTAACTGAAAGCAATCTTAGGTTGTTGAAGGTTAAGGTCTAAGTATGTTACCGCTTTAAGTAATACGGCATGATTTAAAATGCTTCGTAATATTATAATAGGCGTAGATTGTCGATACGAAGACCTATTCGTTATTTTCTGTTTGATTTTGAAATAATTCCTGTTGAACACCTTAAAAATGTATTTACCGATGCAATATTAAGGAATTTTAACCTCATCGCTGAACTGTAGTTGTCTCTCACAATGTCATAATTTACTACCCAGCATCTGAAGTGACCACTAAAACGAAAGCTAGGATTTGTTTTTGAATTGTCGCCTGTATAGGCTACATTATGAAATAACTGAATTCAAAGAATCAAATTTACATACATGTGCGCCTAACTACCTATAATGTGGCAAATTTTATAGGTAATGTTTTTTTCTTATCGACCCGACAACACTTCTATTTCTTTTCTTTATAGCTCGAAGGTTGATACACCATCAAAAGGTTTTCGATTCTTAGCCGGCCAGCCACGACAAGGAAAGGGGAAACTGGGATGGATGTGTTACTGGTGAGGCCTGTCACCACCAACCGCCTCCAGTTTCACAACGTCTCTCATGGTTCTACATTTCAAGCAATGAAATTTACAATCCGCACCATCGTTCCAATCACGATAATGTCCGCCACTTTCTCGAATCGAGTTCACATTAATTCAAACTCAATGGTGACTGCACAGCTATCCAAAACTTCCGAGCTAACCAAAACTTCTCAGGCAACTCAAATGTCACTGTATCGCTTCTTCACTACACTCCCGACTCCAGATAGCAAACTTACAGTTCGTACTTTCCACTACAGCTCAGGGCATTTTTAGCGTGCAATTGTACACAAAATGTGCAGTTATAAAAGGATTTGTGCTGTTGGAGAAACAATTCCGTACTGCTAAAACTAGCAAAAAAGGTCATTGTCCTCCGATTGGAAGTAATTTACCGTGGAAGATGGGAAAGGAAAGAAGGACTTGTGCAGTTCCAAAAATTCCTTAAAAACAGCCCCGCTACAGCTGAGCGATAAATATCGTAACAGATCAGCCGACACACACACACACACACACACACACACGCACGCACACACACACACACACACACACACACACACGCACGCACGCACGCACGCACGCACACGCACGCACGCACACACACACATGCACACACATACACGTCTTTTTTTCGATCGTCACTTCAACCAGACCACACTCAGTAACACTCACACTCGCACTCAGTAACGTGCCCAGTAACACTCCTACTTTTGACATGTTATGTTCTTAAGCAGATGTATCCCTCTTTACTTCTATCCTTTGTGACCCCGGTCATGTCCTCCATTATCTTCTTCCACCTGAACGTGTAGCTGGTTACTCCCTTAGGCCCCGTTCACATAATCTAGAGATACCACGATGTGATTCGTTAATTGGAAAGGGATTTATCACGAGAATGCTATATAGTTAACTTTTGACGATAATAGTTAAGTAATTACTGTATATTATAATTTAACCTGTGATTTTAATTTGCACGTTTTTATTACCTATTATTACTTCGATGTTTTATAATGATGTCCTGTGTCCCATTTTGCGTTTGCAAGTGGTGTAATAAAGAAAATACTTACTTACTTACTTACACTTAAGATCAGCGTTTAAGACCCGTAGCCTAATCAATGCGATGCGTTTAGCTTCAACCGTTAATTCAACCGTTCACGAAATTTGTTTTCATCACGACGTTACACGGATTCCTCTATTATAGCTCTACAGATGTTCACATGCATGCCATGTCGTCATGGCGACGATTTTCATATTAGTGTTTAAGTGCTTGTAGAATAATTTCTGTTTTCATTAAGTTTCATCGAAAGCCACATTTCTAATAACTTGAATTAGCCACAGATAATACGATAGTATATATTGTCTGGCTGAACTCGCGTTTAAATTAAAAGTATTAACAATGTTGGACTTTTAGTTTATTCGATAAGCAGTATTTAACGCTTCAGTTACGCATAAGCTTCAATTGCAAAGAAGAAAAGAAAAGTACATGAGGCGTCTACTCTTCTTTTAGACACCTTTATAATGGTATCTTCTAAATATATATATATCAAAATTATTCTTTGACTTTTATTCGTGAACCTTTACTGAAAATATAAATTGGGAGCTCTATTTAACACCTCTAATAGGACATATTGCAGAATCTATATGGAAATAAATTTTACAAACCTATTTATCATTTTATTCAGAAAAAAAAAATTATTCCAAATTAAATAATTGAAATGCTGTGGCGTTGGCAGGAATATTTCCATAGGTGACGCATAGTACGACACAGAAGTCTGCATGGAACATACACAGAGTTGGGTTTATATTATACACGTCGTTCCAAAAGGTAAACACTTTAAGACAAGCGCTTTATCAGACTCACAGAGTAGTGTTCTTTTAGCGTTAACGTAATGCATCATCAAAGACTCAACACTGTTCAATATATATTATAATTGTTTCAGTACATTGTCTTTAACCCATAAATGGTATCGAATAGACTGCTTCACTTGTGTGCTAAATACGTGAATACTGCACTGTAGACAGCAAAACAGCAACAAAATGTTTTATTCCCATCAGTTAAGTCTTAGTTTAACGCTTTCTAGTACGCTTCTGTCAGCGATTCTCCACAATCGATCAATGACGTCAGCAATGTACTTTTTCGGTGTAATGAACAAGCCAATAGTGAATAACGGAAACATTAATTCGGTTAAACTGTGCAAAATTTGAATGCCAATGAATTACGAATACGCAAAGTGAATTTTGTCAACTAATGCAGTGCCGAGAAATTAACAGCAAATCTTCATTTTAGACACCTTTGTAACGTAATGCTTCAAATTTATATAAGTCGTAATTTAATCTGAAAGTCGTTGACAACGAGAAAATGTAATCGACTAAGCTTATAACTTATTGGTCATAAGCCAATTATTGACGAAAACTAAAACTAATATCGATCTTCAACAAGACTGGTTTATTGAACTTGCTTGAATGGATCGTAGGTCTGCCAGAGGTCATTCGTCTTTTGTAAACAAATGATCGTTGAAAAGTTTGGTTTATAGCAGGATTAAGTGGTATTTACTGCTACCAGAATGACTGAATGACTGAATGATGAATGAATGAATGAATCAATCAATCAGTCAATCAATTAATTAATGAATGAATGAATCAATCAATCAATCATTCATTCAATCAATCAATCAATCAATCAATGCTAGCAGAAGTCTTAACATATGTCATCAAGTTCAACACAATGCCCTGAATAACGTCTAAACATCGATTAAACTGATTTACAAATGATAATAATCCTTGGATTTGACTGCTGAATTCCTAAAAAGGATGTTTCCATTAATTTTGCTTAGTCGGAAAATCTGAAACCCTATGCATTGAGGCGAAATTTGTCTTCAATCCATATTCTGATAGCGTCCTTTAGTAACAGTTGAAATCGATAGTTATCACTGCCGCATAGGCCTATGAATTAGCTCTTCTAAGATAATCAGAATTTAATACGGCGTGTAGGCTACAGCGCAACAATTTGGAACAGTACGTTGTAGATAGGCTCTATTTAAAAAGATACTTTCGATTAGCTTTAATATGCATGAAAAGAGAAGTATTTGTTTACCAGTTATTATACATAATCGAACCTTGTCGTGATAGGTCCTGTAGCATGGAATGGACTACACCACAGGAGCTGCGTCTGCTTCATGGGGATCTTCCCGCCCTCTCCGGTCTGCTGAACGACTAGATCTCTTGGTCACTTCACATATTATTTTACTGTAGAGATTTTCTCTCTTCATATAGCATCATCTAAACTCGTTTTAGAGGTGTGCAACAAGAAACATTTGAAATCAGTTTGAACATTGCGATTAACTTTTCACACAGACTTGGCCTAACTGTTAATTATATCGTAGGCACAATGTACTAGGTTTCACCAATCAATCAAGAAATCAATCAAGCAATAAATAAAACAACGTGAATTTATATAACGCAATGCAGAACGTGGCGAACTAAACCCAAGATTATATCCGATCAATATCCACAAGGTTCTTTCAACTCCACCATTGATCGTATTCAGGGAGCGCCAGTCTCAAGCCTCGACGTTGGATGAGGGCGACGTTGTCTTTGACACAGAACCGTCGAGGCACTAAATAGATGGAAATATATTTTAGTTCGAACCGCGCTTTTTCGACTGAGCCAACTTCTAAACATCAACGGACTAGATGCGCACACGTATATATATATATATATATATATATATATATATATATATATATATATATATACGAGTATGCCGATAAAGGTCCAAAAGTGTGCATAATTTTATTGAAACACTATGGCTATAATTTATGTATAATAATAGGAGCAAACCATAACAACCGATATTTCTCCGATTCGATTTTATCAATCATCAATGCATTTCTAAGGGCAACATCTTGTCTTGTCTTGTCTTTAACCATCCTCGATTCGAGGGTTGGTCGCTTCATGGACACGCCTTCGCCACTTTTTCCTGTCCTCCGTCTCCTTCAGTATCCTCTCGAATGGTAGTTCCATCCACGCGATGATGTTAGCTATCCATCCCATCCTCGGTCTTCCCTTTGCCCTTTCTCCCGAAATTGTACCCTGTATTATTTCCTTTTCCAAGCATCCCCCCTGTTTCCTCATCAAATGACCGAAGTAAATGAGCTTCTTTCTTTTTATCGTGCTCAATAAGGTCCTTTCTGTTCCCGTTTTCTCCAATACCCACTCGTTTGTTCTTTTCTCTGTCCATTGCACTCTGAAGATCTTTCTTAGGCATTTCATTTCAAAAGCATTTAATCTGTCTTCTTCTCTCTTTCTGATCGTCCAACTTTCACACCCATATGTCGCCACTGGCCATACCAAAGCCTTCATGAGTCTGATCTTGGTAATCATTTTGATATTATGACTTTTCCATAGCGTCTTCAACGCTGTCCCTGTGTTGAGTCCTCTTGCTAATTTTTCTCTTATATCTGTGCTGCTGTCTGCATCTTCAGCTAAAGTAAAGGTTGCAGGTACACTATCAGGAGGCTTCAGAATAAAGAAGGGAGTGAGACAGGGATGCGTGATGCCACCTCATTTGTTCAACATCATGGCAGAGACGGTTATGAGAGAAGCACTGGAGGGATGGCAGGGAAGAAAACGGATAGGAGGAAGGGTCATTACTAACCTAAGATACGCAGACGATATAGTACTATTAGCGGGAACAGAATTGGAGTTGCAGGAACTGACAGAACGACTACACCAAGCAGGAGAAAATAGAGGTCTGAGGATAAACATGAATAAAACTAAAGTGATGACACAAAAAGGCAGAACGTGTAATATTGAAATTGGAGGACAAAAACTGGAACAGGTAGACACCTTTCATTACCTGGGATCGTTGATAACTACAATGCATTTCTAAGGGCAACATCAGTAAACGAAAATTGATGAACCGAATGATAATGGCCATAAACAGGACGATATTCGATGGTCAGGAAATGTGAATCGACCACATGAATTATCGGCGCATGCATGAGGCAAAATAAACAGTAAATCGTCAATTTAAAACTTTAAACACCTTTTTAACGTATTATCAACCAACTACATAGGGTTGACAAAGTGACAATTGTTTTTAGTTGATGTTTACATCTTCCTAGGACACGGCGAAAGACACGAATGCAGAATGCCGAGACTAAGCAAATGAAGTCTACAGCGCTGCGTAGCCACCTTTCAGTCTTTAGTCTATCTTCTCTTTCAACACTTTAAACCTAAATATTGTGGCCGAAGTCGCCTTAAGAATTTATTGCACAATTTTCTCTCTTTACATATAGCGTCATTTAAATTCGTTTTAGAGGTATGCAACAAGAACCATTATTTTGGAATCGGTTTGAAAATTAAGATTATCTTTTCACTTATTTATTCATTCATTCAAGAATTTATATAGCGCTTCTTCAAGGGGACTACTCAGAAGCGCTCCCGACTCTAGCACGGCAAAAAAGGACAGTTTTGAGTTTTAAAAAAATGTTTCAGTAATAACCCCAGCAAGTAGACGTAGCTCCTGTAGGAGCCCATTCCAGACAACTTGGCCATCACAGAAAATGCTCTATGCTGCATCGTTGCAGTTGGTGCAAAAGGGACCAATTAGCAATCCCTTCTGTGCAGAACGGAGGGGGCGGTGGTCTTGGGTACTAGTGGATGAACAAAGCTCTTGCAAGTAGTGTGGTACAATTCCAAGCTGGCATTGCCTAATTAAAGCAGCGATCCTAAATTCAATGCGCTGCCGTGTAGGAAGCCAGTGTAATGTCTCCAGCATATAGCTGGATACATGATGACATTTAGGGATATGTTTAAACGCGCTGTAGAGCGTAAGACTCTGTTTAAACACATTATTCGATTGAATGGGAGGCCAGAGTAGAGTGACGAGCAATAGTCAAGACGGGAAGTAATGGAGGAATGGACCAGAGTGGTGAGAGTACTAGATGTCAGTGAACGAGCAATTGTGCGAAGTTGACGCAGTTGATAGTAACATTCTCGAGCAAGTCAGTGAATGTGAGGAGCAAATGTGAGCTCTAGGTCCAACAGGACACCAAGGTCACGGACCGTATTTGGACTAGGTCTAACTGTTTTTAGCAACTCATTATATCGTAGGCCTATTGTACTAGATTACACCAATCAACCAATCAATCAATCAATCAATCAACCAATCAATCAACCACATGAATTTATATAACGCAATGCACGACGTGGCGAACTAAACCCAAGAAGCCACCCACAAGTTTCTTTGAACTCAACCATTGATCGTATTCATGGAGCGCCAGTCTCAAGCCTCAACATTGGATGAGGGCGACGTTATCGAACTCTTAGATAGGCCTATAACACAGTACTGTCATGGCACTATAATAGATAAAAATCTATATTATGTTAATGAATGTTATCTCTCAGTGAAGCGTCAATCAATCTGTTGCCCAGCCTCCTTGAAGTGCTGGAAGGTTCTTAGGAACTCATCTTTCATGGGATTGGTCTTGGCTGGAGGTAGCAGGCAAGCTTTACTATATTAACTGGTGCGTGCTTCATTCAGGAGCTTTGATGAACCGGATAATGGCCAGAAACAGGACGATATTCGATGGATAGGAAATGTGAATCGACCACGTGAATTATCGGTGCATGGCGATAAAATAAACGGTAAATCTTCAATTTAAAAAACAAACACCTTTTTAACGTATTATCAAACAGCTATATAAAATGCAAGTTTTGTAAAATGTTTTATGTTGGCTTGAGAATGTGTCCTGTAATTGAATATAATTTTTAAAAACTGTATTATTTATGGAAACGATAAAACAAATTTCAAGTGATAATTTGTTTATTCATTCAGTCTGAGAATTTATTTAGCGCCTCTTAAGATATCTTAAAGATATGGAGGTGCCCGGTAGCGCACTGGATGACACGCGGACATAGAGAGCGAGAGGTAACGAGTTCGCGCCCCTTATATAGTGCGGACATGATTTGCAGCCTGCTTTTTGTTCATTGTTTTATTGACATCTCACATTTACATAACAGCAATATACATTTAAAAAAAGTTCAACAAGGATTGCTGTAAACTTAACAATTAAAGCAGGTCAATGAGTCAGCCGATAAAGGTCTGAAAAATCCGCTATGACTCGGCTGGCTCATTTACAAAATTAATCCCTGCACAAGTAAATATGGAGGATCAAAATGAGGCAATGAGTCACCAATTCATAGTGAGACAATGCGTTGCCGATACACAGAATATTAAATTAGGTTAATTATAAAGTGGTTCAAGAAAATAGGCAGAATACCACGCACTGATAATGATTGTGATCACAATAGTCTGAAATCACCACAAAGTCAAGCATTTAACACAGAGAGGGAGGAGGCATTCTAATCTGAAAATTCTCATTATAACCTACACATACATAAAAAGTCTTTTAATTTACTTTTAAAGTGTTTGATGTATACAGCAGTCTTAACTCTTCATTTTGTCATTTTGTTATATTTATTAATATAGTAGTAGGCCCACATTCCTGGCATAACAGTTAGCACAGCAATCTTTGAATTACAAGTGAACAAAAGTTTAATATGTTGCTAATTATTTGTTATGCGATGCACAAGCTTACTATATTGAGTCGCCTAGGGACCCCAGTTGCGCTTGGCCCTGGACACGTGCCTTGCGTGCTTCGGCCTTAAAACGGTTCTGAACCTTAGCGCAATGCATCAGCAATGCCTCATGACTGTTCAACATATTAATATTATAACCTTTTCAGTACATTGTCTTTAACCCATAAATGGTATCGATTAGAATGCTTCACATGTATACAAAATACGTGAATACTGTTCTGTATCATACAGCAAAACATCAACAACCGATATGTTCCATTTGTTGATTCTTTCCATCAATGAAGTCTTAGTTTAATAAGTTTAGCTTTTACAAGAACACTACTGTACAGTCAGCGATTTTTTGACAATTGATCAATGACGTCAACAATTCATTTTTTCGGTGTTGTGAACAAACCAATATCACTTTACCTAAATGTTAGTTCGAAGAGGCTGTTCAAATTTGATTGCCTACGAATGGCGAATTCACGAAGGCAATTTAGTCAATCGATGAACTGCAAACCTTCATTTTAAACACCTTCATAGCGTAAGAAATTGCATATATGTAAGTCATAATTTAGTCTGAAGTTTGTTTGGTCTCAACAAATCCTACTTCGGAAATTAATCGACTATTTGTCGTAACTTAATTAATTATGCGAACTAAAACTAATATTAATATTGTTCGGAAGTTGTTGTCAGCTAGCGATCACCGCAGCAAAAAGGTTGAGAACCGCTGTCATACGACGACGTCAGAGGCGGATCTAGGAGGGCCAATCTGACCATGGGCCCCCATTGAAATTTTGCACAGGACGTGCCAATCAGGTTCCTAAAGGTTTTCAATCAATGCAGCGGGAAAAGATGAGAGAGAACGATTAGCGCATGATTGAATACTTGAACAATCTTTCAATTAATTAGTCAATGCAAAGAGAAAAAAAGTAACATATGACTTAGCCTATGTAAATTTCTGTATCCGCTCTTGGACGACGTTAAACTCTGGAATAAAATTAATATATATTTTTTCATTGCCATCAACAGCCATCGATGTTATATGACGACCATAAAACTTTGGAACAATAACAAATTGTTGATCGAAAATGGGTGATAGGTCAAAGTTTGCCGAAACCAAGACTAATTTCAAATACTATAACTGAATAACTTCAGGTAACTTGATTGAAACGATTCAAAACCCGCAAATAGCTCAGCTTTAGAAGGGAAGTTTACAGAGTGCCACTGATAACATTTGAACTGCTATTGAGCGTCCTATACCTTTTCCCCGAACAGCCATTTATATTAAATTTTATGTCTAACGGCGTATCAGAGAGAAAATTATTTGCGAGTTCCATTTAAACACCTGTATAAAGGAACACAGGAGGAAATTTAAATCATTCACTGCATTGGACTTTAATCATAACAAATTAACAAAGGTCGTAGGATCAATGCCATACGGACGTGCAGGTCCTAATGTCGGGCAGAAGTCTAAGGGGGGGACTGGGATCGGACATTAGCTCCATGGACATTATTCTCTCGGACAAAACCCCCATGGACATTATCCCCACATGCGGTTGACGTTGTCCCCCCAGTCTGTGATATCATCATCTAAAAATGATGCACAAATTATAACAACAGGTCTTTGTTAAGTGAATATCTATGCATTTCACGTTAGTTTAACAACCTGGAAGAATATGTTAAGTTAATTGAAGGTTTAATATGTACAGTGGTGTGAAAAAGTTTTGCATCACCCATATATTTTGCGTTTCTATACATAATTTCTTCTGTATCAAGAAGAGTAATGTACTGGTAAGCATGTGGGCGTTAATTAAAGGTTCTGTTATTGTTTGGTTCGAGTTTATAAACATATTTCTTTAAATTTGTCATGATGAAAGTTTGTTTACCACCTCGTGACTATATCAGCATGAGTAAGGCCATAAAGACTTGTTACCCGGTAATGCTTGTTCTGTGCATAGTGCAATGTGTTGGGATGAAATGACCGGTTATGTGTGGTCGTAGGCCTTCTTTATGATTTAGAGGACTGGAAAAGACCGTTTCTGCCCGTCAGTAATGCACCAATATTTTTTGGCTAGCCCTTGTTCTTCACCACTTGTCTGCAACGTTTCGGCATCGAGTGGACCAGCTTGACGAGGTGGTCATGGGTCACAACGCAGTTCCATGCGGCGATGAGCGATTTGATGAGCTCGCACTTGGAAGTTGGATATCTCTTGGATATCTCCAAGGCTACTTTGTGCCACAGATTCTCAATTGGATTGAGATCCGGGGACCGGGCGGGCCGGTCCAGCGTCTTAACATTGTTCTGTTTGTTCCAGTTGGTCACCAGTTTGGCACGATGGCATGGTGCATTGTCATGCTGAGAGGGGAACTGGCCTGGGAAGAGTTGCTGAGCTGATGGCACCATGCACTTCTGCAGTATGCCGATGCACTTGGCTGCGTTGACCATTCCATCGACGATATGCAGACGCCCGTCGCCACTGGCAGCCATGCAACCACAAACCATAACGAAAAAACCAACGCTGGACTGGCCCGCCCGGTCCCCGGATCTCAATCCAATTGAGAATCTGTGGCATAAAGTAGCCTTGGAGTTATCCAAGAGATATTCAACTTCCAAGTGCGAGCTCATCGAATCGCTCATCGCCGCCTGGAACCGCGTTGTGTCCCATGACGACCTCGTCAAGCTGGTCCACTCGATGCTGAAACGTTGCAGACAAGTGGTGAAGAACAAGGGCTAGCCAAAAAATATTGGTGCATCACTGACACGCAGAAACGGCCTATTCCAGGCCTCTAAATCATAAAGAAGGCCTACTACCACACATAACCGGTCATTTCTCCCAACACATTGCACTATGCACAGAACAAGCATTAGCGGGCTACAAGCCTTTAGGGTCTTACTCATTCTGGTATAGCCACGAGGTGGCAAACGAACTTTCATCATGTCAAATTTAAAGAAATATGTTTATAAACTCGAACCAAACAATAAGAAAACCTTTAATTAACGCCCACATGTTTACCAGTACATTATTCCTCCTAATACAGAAGAAATACAGAAAATATATGGGTGATGCAAAACTTTTTCACACCACTGTATATTATAAAACATTTAAAGACGTTAACAAACCTTTGTTCTAGAACACTAAACAAATATATTGTATAGGCCCTTCATACGATTCCCATTCGTTCATTTCAAATCCAAGTCTAATCCATACTGACACAATTAGGACCTAAATGACAATAAGAACTTTTGTTTGCATGTGAATGCCAGTGACAAGTTTTTCGGTTAACATTATTCTATGATTTGCACATACATGTAGGAGGGGATTTTGTCCGGGGGGATAATGTGCTACGCAATAGGGGGGAGGGGTAACATCGGGAATAATGTCCAGGGTCTAATGTCCTACACCCGGAGGGAAGATATATAGACAACATGTGGCTAATATTAAGCCAATGGATCGTTCCTAAAGGCATAGAATTTTATTTTAGACCAGCACTTAATCAGATTAACAGATTAACGTTCATTAAGGTTTGGTGCAAGGTATATTTAGCGATGTTCAGTGTTTCATTACTGTCTCTGTCCATTGTCTGTAGACTTTTCTTTTCCGACGGATTCTTGGCACCGTGCCACCGGGAACGCCTCTGGTTGTGGTTTTAATTCCCTAAATGGTAGAAAATAGAATGTTTTAATTATAAACTGAATATGAGAATACTGTTGTAGACTGCAAAGTAACAGCAACCGATATATCTTTCCAGCATTCAAATCTTAGTTTTTCTCTATTACTAGAATGCCTCAGTGAAAGATTTATCGTACAAACGGGCAATAACGTCTCCGAGACATTTCTGTTCGTTTCAATGAGCAAACAATTTGGAACGACCGAAATGTTAACACGGATACGCTGGCGGAATTCGATGGCTTAAGAATGACGAATACACATTATTGAAATCTTGTCTCAACGCTGCATTCGCGAGACGATGAACATCAGGCTAAATTTTAAACACCTTTTAAACGTAGTAAATGGAATTTATATGAGACAAAATTTATTCCAGATTTGATAATCTCTTTCCGATTCGTGGCAATAGACTATTGGTGAAAACTCCCTTTGCAATACATAATAAAATACAGAAATAAAAGCTATAAATATAATGAAGTAGCCTAATTAATCTAGTCTAGCTAAAAGAACTTGCTGCATTGGATTGAGTGTCCAGTGCTGTAATATGTCAAACATATTTTTACGAGAGCAACAGCCTCTGTTGTCATAGGTCCTCTTCAAATCTGGACCCATCCATCAGCAGCCGTTGATGCAGAATATCGAAGCTGCGCAAAACTTTGAAATAATAAATGGACCTAATGAATTTTGACAAGCCTGGGGAGAATAGGAGAGTGACCCAAATCTTCTCCGTTATGACGCAATGTAGTATTGCAGAAACAAACCTGTTTGCTTTTTAATTAAAATAAATTTGTCGGCGCTGCCCAATTCGTGAGAGTGCCAGTCAAAAGTGTGAAGAAAGATGGCGGGGATGCTAATTCTCATTTCTGTGTCACATTGCCAAAAATACATTTGGCGCAATCATGAATATAGTGTGAATATAACAGTTATCACGAGCAGACGAGTATGCTTTTTTCGAACGAGTTAATAATACGCTGAATAAACAGTTGGTCACTGTTAAAAATATGCCACGGGATATTCTATTCTCCAACCTCAGATCTACCGGGGGAAGGGGTGAATTAATCTATCCGACGGATGGACTTAACCGGTCTAGACTTTTTTGGGGGGAGATAGAACAATTTGTACACTTTGTAGAAAAATGCGTAGAATTGAAACTTTATGCTGTAATCAAAATTTAAAGTGACTCTAATTGTTTTAAGTGTCCTAGGCAATGCTCAGAAAAAAGGCAACTCGAATTTATTTAGTGACTATGAGTGTTTTTAAGTGTTCTAAATATTATAAGTGCTACAAAACCAAAGCAAAAAATTATCTAGTAGTAATAAACATACCTGTTAGTGTCATTGTTCAAAACAAAGCAGATGAGAATTAATTTGCCAAAAATATATACACGCGGAAGTGGTTTTTCGAAGGAAGTAGTAACGCATCGACTATTGTAGGTTCTTCGTTTTGTGGGATACGATTAATACCGGGGATACTCTATTTCTGGACACCGGTGTCACGAAATAGAGTATCCCCCGTATTAATTGTATCCCCCCAAATTTAAAAAAGTCGAAAAAACCGCTTCCGTGTGTATTTTTCTTTGCAAACTGATTTTCATCTGCTTTGTTTTCAACAATGACACTAACAGGTATGTTTTTCATACTATATAATTTGTTTTGCCCTGTTTTTAGAGCACTTAAAACATTTAAAACACTTAAAAACACTCAGAGTCACTAACTAAATTCTAGTTGCCTTTATCTGAGCATTGCTTAGGACACTTAAAACAATTAGAATCACTTTAAATTTTGATTAGAGCATAAATTTTTTTATTATGCGCATTTTTCAAAAAAGGGGATAGAATGGTTTATCCCTCCGGATAGTATAGACCGGTTAATTCCATCCGGGGGGATAGATTAATTCATCCCCCCGGATAGCTTTCAGGGGGGATACTCCGTTTCGTGTCACCGGCGCTGGACCGGTGGGATGTCAGCAGGGGGAGGGGCGGGGGCGCTGGACGATAATTAGAATACTCGGGTTCGCATTAACATTCCTTCCAATTAGTTGTGTATTTGTTTTTCTCGTACCATACCGCTTCAACCAGCGACCATTTTTAAAATAGTCGATCAACGAGGTCCTAAACACATTTCTTTTCATTGCTACTGTAACGTGCAATCTAAAATAGAAAAATTAAATTTTTTGAAAAAAAACGGGTCGAATTCAATGGCCTGGGAATGGCGAGTCCACGATGGAAAGTTTGTCTATCGGTGCATTGGCGAGAAAATGAATGAAATCGCTTCATTTTAGACACCTTTGTAACGTTTTGAATAGAATTTTTATAAAATGCAATCTGCGTACTCATCGCTTCTTCGATCGCTTCCTCAACACGTCGACGACAATTCAATTCAATTCAATTCAATTCAATTGGTTTATTGATCCACCAAAAAAACAAAGACAAGCAGACAATTTTGCTTACAGGATAGTGCACACAGTGATTGATTGCTAGTTAACATTTGCGATTATATGGACAAGTAAGCAACCAATACTGAGTGAGGCAGAACCAATAGGCTACCCGAAGGGAATGATCCCGCTAGTGGGGCCTATTTACCAGAAAATTCATTGGGGGTAACAATAGAAGATAAAAAGCAGATGCGATATTAATTAATCAATTAATTAATGGTGGTGCTTTGAAAGCAAATGAACAGAAGCAACGGGATACTTTCCCTCAAAACATATATCAAAAACATAATAATAAGCATGAACATTGGTTAAATAAAGGAGTTCATTTTACATTGTTTAATGTCTATGCACGGATTTTGATTTTAAACTGAGCGAGACTCCTGGATGCACGAATACTTTCTGGTATGTTATTCCATAAAAGAGGACCCTGGTACTTAATAGAAAATTTTCTAGTGTTTGTTTTTGCAAAGACACTTATGTAGGCTCTATTATTTCTAATGCCTTTAGTATATAAGTTAGGTCTAAAATAGGATGAGAATGCAAGTGGAAGAAGGTTATTATAGATTATAGGATAATAGATCAAACGTGAACGGAAATTAAAGAAAACATCAAGTAAGTAAATTTGAATGCTTTTATTGAACTTCTCTGCGTGTATCGAACGACTACCAGAAACCATTCGGAATTTATAAACAGTTGATTATTGTAAACGTAGGTTTATCGAAGGAATTTGACATGGCATTTTTACTGCTACCAGGAGTCCTAACTGAGAGTCATTATCGCGACCCGGGTTCAAGGCTCGCTCAGGGCAAACAATTTATTTGAATTTTCTGTTAGCTGCCAGTGGCGCTTTGCTGTTGCGTTGTTTGACTCGGGATCTGCCGAAAATGAGATCGCCCCCCACTCCTGGCTTGGCCGAATCAGGAGCGTTCCAACACTTAGGCCATTAGTGTTAAGTATATCGAGCCTGTTGTAGCCGACCTGCGTGTCGTGCGAAGCTTGCCGTATTTCGTATAACTTGTACCTGTAATCGTTCTGCGGTGTGTCAGATTGAATGTGAGCTCAATTTTAGTTTTTCTCATATACTAGAACGCTTCAGTGAAAGATTTATTCCACAATCGGGCAACAACGTCTCAAATGCATTTCTGTTTGGTTCAATGAGCAAACAATTTCGAACGACCGAGATGTTAACACGGATACACTGGGCGGAATTCGATGGCTTATGAATGATGATTAGACATTAGTGAAATCTTGTCTGAAAGCTGCATTCGCGAGAAGATGAACGCTCAGAATTTATTTTAAACACCTTTTTAACGTTGTAAATGGGACTTATTTATATAATGCAAAATTTGGTCTATGCATGTGTGATCATATTCGTGGCAATCATTGAGATGTATGATATTATAATTATAATAATTATAATGCGCTAGAGAGAGCATGACGTGTCTGCCTTGCAGTCAGATACGAAGTCACAAATTTACGTCGCTCTTATTTTTCGTAGCGACCAATCATAGGCGGTTTCTCATACCGACCAATCCCACTTAGTCTTCCAACGTCGATCTGAAAAATCAGTTAAATAATATCTGAAATTTTTAAATAAGAAATGCTCATGTCAATGCTTGCTTGTCAATATTGCAGTTTCTTGCAATATTGACAAGTAAACATCGACAAATCCGTCTTATTAAAAAAATTCTGAGGTTATTTTATTTGTTTATCAGATCGATGCTGTAAGACAATGTGTGATTGATCGGTATGAAGACTCGCCTGTGATTGGGTCGGTGTGAATGAGGCAGGTATGCTGCGATTGGTCGGTATGAAAGAGAAGCGACGTAGATGTACAGACGTGATACTCTCTCTAGTGATATATTTATTATATAATACATCTCTATAATATAGTTGTGGCAATGGACTAATGCTTAATTTTAAACACCTTTTTAACGTGGTAAATGGGTCCTGGGCACGACGTTAATCTGCATCCATCCTCTGCCACAGGGAACCAGCAACTTCCCTGTGCCGGTCCTAAGCCAGGATAAAATGAGGAAGGTTTGCCAGATGGGTGGAGATACGCTGGCAGTAAAAGACCAAGACCATTGAAATCCGCTAAAACCACTGCACAAGTGACATAGCGACCCAGATGCTTCAAGGTGTCATGATGTGGAGCTGACATGCACAGGCCGGTCAGTACAGACCAGTGGAGAGAGTCGGGGGAGAGAGCGTGGGACACATACGGGCAAGGGCGTAACTTTCTCCCAGAAAGTGGTGGTGACTATTTGTCTGCTCACTAAATTTTCCTTCCCTTCTCTCTACCCTCGCCTTCCGCTATGATGAACTCTCCCTCCCAAATCGAATTGAGTTTGCTTTGTCCGCCACTTTCGGTCACTCGCAAAGTCGCACTCGCTACAATTAAGCCGCTACAGTCATGTTTTAATGTTTCTTTTATGAATTTGGTAATAATTACTAACTTTTACAGAAACTCGATTTCATGATGTCCAGACTACAACAAAATGGACTACACGTCGTCCAATTAAAAAACCAAACTTAAAGAAAGGTCAGGGCCGTAAATCTGTTTGGAACTGTGGGGCGGAAAAATTTACCACCCCAGCCCGAGGTGGAGGCTATTGGACCTATACTTCCGTTAAGAAGTCGTCTGTATGACCTATATAGGACCTATGTAGGGTATACTGAGGTCGGCTACTGTAGAATGGTGACAACAATTTTTCCGCCTCGGGATATCTCAGGATAGCCTGAGCCTGTCTCAAGCCAAGATAAAGGAGGATGGTTCCGTGGTGGGCTTGCAATTAACACACCCAGGTAAAAAAATATGCCACATGCATGCACAGTGCTGTAGCGTATGTATACATACCTATAGATATGAACGTGGCCCATGACGGTAACAAACAGGAAAAGACTGGAGGCAGCCACCATAGGTGGCTGAGAGGGATTCTATATGTGTCGTGGCTGGACAAGATAACAAAGTCGTAAGACAGAAGACGGGACAAGAGGATACGGAAAACATCATTAGAAAAAGAATACTGAGGTGGATGTAGCACGTTGTTCGCGTGGACGAGAACTGAAAGGTGATGTCCTGGAATGCAGGAAGTATAGAAGCAAGACAGGACGATCATGAAATAACGTTTTATAGGGCACCATCAAAGGTAAATTGAGCTGTCTGGAGATGTCATATAGAAGGGAGGATGAAGAACTGGCAATGGGCAGGGGCGAGTGGAGGAAGTGCTTTGCCCGATGTGCAGACCTGCACGGGAAGGACTAACTGGCTAAGTAAGCACTGCTGCGTTTAGGTACAGACTGCAAGGAGCAACAACAATAATAGGCTAATGCCAGTAGTGCTAAAGATGTGACAATTGCCATTCGCCAATAATCAAATGATCTAAGTTACGGCCAATGATAAAATGGAAAATTCAGACAAATCGTGCGCAGTATAGCCTATAATAATTATGCAATCCTATCAAGCAGCCTATCAACTTTGATGCGGTGTTTCTTTCTATAATTCTCACTCATCTCAATTTCTCTATATATTTCCTACTCTGCCTCTTGATTTTAAGAATGAATATAGCCTTAGCGAAAGACAGACAAAATGCTTCCATGCCAAAAAATTATTTTTTGCAGGACCAAAAAGTGGTGGTGAATTTCACCACCACTTTTAAAAGTGGTGGTGACTGGACACCACCGTCACAATAGAAAGTTACGCCTATGCATACGGGCATTGACCCAGGTTGTCCTTCGTGCCTCTCTCCCAATATTCTCTTCATCAGACAAGGTGGTCTAGCTGGTTCAAGATGTTAATGGTATGGACCTGCAGAACGGACAGGTTGAAGATGGGCAACATGACGCGAGACAGACTCAAACAGAAAGTGGCGCCGGACACCTACGGGCATTTAGCCCAAGGATTTCGATGATGATGATGATGACAAGGAAATTATATGGTGTGAAATTTAGTCCATGTTTGATAATCCCTTCAGCATTTGTCTCAATAGACTGTTGGTGGATAACTCATTATGCAATACATAATAGAAAATACAGAAATAAAATCTATGAATATCATGAAGAAATTAAATTAAACTTTTTGAAAGAAATTGCTGCACTGGATTGAACGGCCAGTGCTTTAAAATATGCCAAACAGATGTTTTTCGAGGGAAACGGCCTCTGTTGTCATATTCCCTCATAAAATCTGGACCCGTCCATCAACAGCCTTTGAAGCAGAGTATCGAAGCTGCGAAAAACTTTGAAATAATAAATGTTCCAATGAATATTAACAAGCCTGGAGACAAGAGGTGAACTACCGAAATCATCTCAGTTATGACACAAGTGTCGTAATACAGAAACAACTCTGTTTGCTTCTTAATTTTTCGGCGCTGCCCAATTCGTGAGAGTGCCAGTCTAAAGTGTAAGGAAAGATGGCGGGGGATGCTAATTCTCATTTCCGTGCCACATTGTCAAAAGCATACAGAGTGCGCCAAAAAAAGACCCCCCCCTAGGTTTTTTGCCAATATTTTGACCAAAAGTAAGAATTTCCAAATGAAATTTTACAGGCTTATAGACAATTCATATTTACACATAATGGACAAAGTTCATCAAAATATTTCAAATGGAACAAAAGTTACATCACTTTTAGTGCGGTCACCCACCGTTTTTTGACGATTCAAAAACGAGGCGCAACAAAAATTAGTTTTTTGCCAATATCTTGGCCAAAAGTAAGAATATCGAAATGAAATTTTACAAGCTTATGAACTCCGCCACTGGTTATAAGCCTATAAAGTCGAACAGTAGTTATGAAACGAAACTAGTAATAAAATACAGTGGTCATTGCGTTACTTTTAACATTTCACATTTGAGTCATTCTGGAACTGAGTTTTCTGTGGCATCTATGAACGGACTATTTCACGGAACTGTTTACACAGGCTGTTTTGATGGGGCGTTTTCGACGGGGCTATTTTGTCGGGAACTGATTATTTCGGGGTTGTTTGATCGGTGGGCGATTATGACGGGGCTAGTTTGTCTTTGAGCGATTATGACGGGTCGGTTTTGACGGGTCTACTTTGACGGTCACCCATAAGCGCATTTCTTTTCAGTGCTATTATAATGTGCAATCTAAAATAGAAAAATTATAATTTTAGGAAAAGCAGGTCCGATTTCAATGGCTATAGGAATGGCGAGTCCACGATGGAAAGTTTGTCTATCGTGCATTGATGAGAAAATGAACGAAATCACTTTATTTTAAACACCTTTATAACGTCATAAATAAAATTTATATAAGATGCATTCAATGTACTGATCGCTGTCTTAACAGTGGGTATAGAGTCGACGATAATAGATTATAGGCTATAGCTCAATTGTGAACAGAAATTAAAGATAACATCAAGTAATTAAATTATAATTTTTTTATTGAACTTGAATGAGTGGATCAAAAGTCTCCCAGAAACCATTCGGAATTTATAAACAGTTGATTTCTGTAAACGTAGGTTTTTCGAAGGAATTTGACATGGCATTTTTGATGCTACCAGGAGTCCTAACATAATTATGACACCAGGTTCATGGGTCAACACTATGCTATGACTAACGTCGGTTTGACTTATCTACAAAAGAAAATTATTACTGGATTTCACTATTGAGTTCACGAATAGAGTTTGTCCATAGGCAAATCTGATTTGCAAAGCGCTATATCTACATACCTCTAAAACACTATGTAGCGAGGCTATAATTTTGTAGGCTATATTATGTGCTTCAGTGATAGTTGTACAGTTTCCACATTCCAATGGTGCCGTCCCCAAGGTATAAGAAGAAGTCGATAGTCTAAATTACATGGAATAATTGTGGTCAACAGACTCTGAACAATGTTTACCACGTGATATATAATCACATGGCCTTTTTAGATGAACGCGGAGATAGGATAAATTCGCATTTGTATGACATAGTTAGTCCCTGCATAGCAATTATCAACCATAATTATTCATGTCTCTGTTCATCTGACGTAATACAATGCGATAGAATGAGTTGTCAAACCACCCCACCTATATTGTCGATGGGAAATGTTAATTGTAATTATTCTCAAACTGATTTTCGATGGCCACTGTTGGACACCTTTTAAACATAGTGCAACGATGTTATATACATGTATAATGAACATCTTTATAGTCGTTACTTTCCCCCGTTGTTGGTCTTCTATTTATTAAGAATTCGTTTACAAGATCCCGACCAAACCTATTGCAAGGCGATGTAGCGATTTGTAGACCAACAATGAAAGTTTGCGGTACGATACCGGAAACCGATGCAGCACGTCACGTAGTAATGGCGTCGCATGATCAGACTTCTGCCGATTACACACGAGCCTCACCGCTGCATTTAACGCAGACTGTTAAGGATAATAATAATTTTCCTTTATTCAACAATTCGGTTGACATAACGTTTTAGTATACAATAATGCAAATGCAATTGAAATTATTCACAACAACACGGGTCACAGAATACACAAATCTTAACTCTACCAACTGGACAGCTTGCAATACATGGCTCTAATAGCAGCCTACAAAACAAAATAATCCGCCGAACGGGGGCTCAAACTCGTTACATCTCGCACTCTACGCCAGCGTGTTATTCATTATTCAACCTCCTCCCCATCGTGCAAGTACTTTGGCGCACCAGCCAACAGACTGTTACACCGGTTCACCTGAGAAACCATGAAGCAGCTGTTTTGCTGTCTCGAAGGTCAGTGATCGCACTCAACCCATAATAGTCGATGCGAAATGATAATCGTAATTCTCAAACTGATTGTCGATGGTTCCCACTGGACACCTTTAAAACAAATAACACGACGCTATATATACAGGACATCTCCTCAGCCATTGAATATCATTGTGATAACTAGTATCGGCCATAATGTAGTGATGCAGTAGAAGTTAAGTCCCCTAAACTATAGACCGATAGGTTGCTGTGTCTATGTAGCGTTGGCGACTTCACTTTCTTAGCATCGGCATTCTTTCTGTCGTCTGCATCGTCTTGCCATATTCGCAATACAGTGTACAGTCAACGCACTCATTATAACCGAGTTCGTGAGGGGCGCAGGTGTGGCAGATATTTCGAATAATACATCTGTCTTTACGGCAATTTGAATGCACGATCTGTCGTTTGAAATTTAGCCACTACTCAATTGAATTGACTCTGGCCACCGGTGTTAAATGATATCTCAATTATGGCTGAATGGATCGCTAGCCTCTGTTTTAAGCCTCATTTTTGAAACAGAGGCAAATTGATGACTATGAGATGACCAAATCGGTTTCAGGAAGGTGGCGGGAACAAGAGACGCTATCTGTACATTGGGAATACTGAAAGAAAGAAGCTGTCAGAATGGACAAGACGTATACATGTATATGTTTTGTGGATTATGAGAAGGCATTTGATAGAGTCAACTGAAGAAAGCTACTACATGTACTGAGGAGAATGGGAATAGAGAGACAGGAGATTGATAGGAAATTTGTACGTGAGACAGATGGTAAGAATAGGAATAAACGGAGAGTACTCAACGGAGAATAGAACAGTCGGCATTCAAATAGAAGGCAAGGTGATACCTGGGAAGCTTGATGAAACAGACTCTAAATGCTAGAGCGAAATCAGAAGGAGGATTGCAATGGGAAAGGAGGCGTTCAAGAAAAGAAGAGAACTACTACGAGGAAAGATAAACAGAACCTCACGAAACGAATGATAAAAACACTGTTTTGAGTGTGATGTTGTATGGTTCGGAAACCTGGACCATGAGAAAAGAAAACACAAAGAAAATAGAAGCGTTCATAAGGTGGACTTGAAGACACAAAACAAATGCAGAAGTGCTGGATAGGATTGGAGTGGAAAGAACTATTATATGCCTATGCTAAAACAATAATAGAAAAACAAAAGAAATGGATTGGACATACGCTAAGAGGAGACAACTTGGCAGAAACTTTGTTAGAAGGAAAAACAAATGGAAGGGAAAAGAACAAGAGGAAGCCAACGGTAGATGATGTTGGACTCGATGATGGAGAAAATTGGATATCAAAGACTAAAGAAGAAGGCCCAGAGGAGGGAGGAGTGGCGACATTGGACATTCGGACCTGCCTATAGGGGCAGAGGACCAGAAGAACTTCGAAGGATCGTAGCGCCGCCCTCCTCATTTGTCGAGGCCCATCACTGGCACTACTAAGCGATGGCATCGAAGATTAATGTATGCATCTCAACGCGACGTCATATTATTGATGATTGTATTTTACAAAGTAAATACATGTAGCCTATAGTGCCAGATGAACCACTTTACATTGCTAGAAAATCGAATGTTAATGATGTTTTACATATCTTGTTAGACACCATTTAATGGTGTCATTCAGATTCTATATGTCGCTTTTCCCTGAAAACATTTGTTTGTATGCTATGGTTCCATTCGAAAGATAATCAGAATTCTGAAACTGATTTCTGATGGTACCTGCTGGACACCTTTGAAACTAAGTGATACGATGCTATATATAAAAGTTATCAACTCGGTCTTTAATTACAAGTGTGTCGGATAGGTCATAATGAATTTATGCAGCAGATGTTAAATAATAATTTTCGTTTAAAATCAACAGGGTTGACAGATTGCAACTGGTTACAGTGTAGGCCACAATAATGCAGTTGAAGCAATTTACAGGAACTCAGATTACAGAATACATAAATAAATCTTAACTATACGAGAAAATTGACAGCCTGAAATACATGGCGCTAATAGCAGCCTTCAAAGCAAATCCGCCCAACTGGGGCTCGAACTCACTACCTCTCGCACTCTTGGCCAGCGTGTTATCCATTACTCTGCCGCCCCCAAATCTTCTCAGAAATGCGTCTCAATCATGGCTGAAAAGGCCGCTAGCGTCACCTTTCTCATATGTCTTAGTTCTTTTTGCTCGTACTACTACCATGAAGGATCGAGCCTTTTCTGTGGTTGGACCAGTGGTCTGGAATGGCCTTCCTTTTGAGCTACGCCTACACCCTGGGACTCTACCGGGATCCTTCCTTACAAAACTTAAAACTGTTCTTTTTGTGCGCGCTGGAGTCGGGAACGCCTCTGAGTAGTTTTTTCTTGAAGGAGCGCTATATAAATGTCCGAATGAATGAATGAATGAATGTCGAGCCTTGCAACAGTCCGCGAGCGGAGAACTATAAGCTCAGCTTGGTTCGCCGATCGAAGGGTGGATCGACTCTGAATCACCAAGGTGGAACAACAGAGTTCTCGAGGTGTTCTCAGATTCAACGCGCAACCTTCTTTCAGGTTTTAGACACAATGCATTAGAACTGGCTAACAATAGTTTATTTATATTCATGTTCACTTAAATGGATCTGCGCGCAGAAAACCACAACCGATATTTTTATCCCGTCACTTGAGTCCTAGTTCACTTCGTTCTAGAAATCCCAAGCCAATGATCATCCCTCAATCGACCAATGACGTAAGAAGCGCATTTCTTTCAGTGCCACAAGCAAGAGAGAATATCGATCAGGAGAAATGTTAATTCGGAGAAATTGTGCGGAATTCGATGTGTATGTGACTTGTTATAGCGCCGCTTCAAGATTCCTACTCAGAAGCGGCCCCGACTACAGCGCGGACACTGCATCGGAGTTTCACGCCGAAGTGCTGAGCAATTTCGAGTGAAGGACTTGTCCAGGGTTCCTATACGAGGCGGCTTGAGGCAGATTCGAACCAGCAACCCTGCGACTACAAGGCGACAAACGTATTGTGGCGAAATTGGGTTCGCCTCCACTTGTGTAGCGCCCGCCCACGGCGCCGCCGGCCTTTGAGATTTCTCCCCCCCGCGCTAGTGTTCTTTCTGCGGCTAGTATACAGCGCGCGGTCGGTCGCCGGCTTGTTTAATTATTGGCGGTATCCTTTATGTGCCTCTCCCCCACGCGTCGGCAAATCCTTTATGTGCCTCTATTACCCGCGGCTTGTAGTATTAGCTGTATTGGCGGCGTCCTTTATGTGCCTCTCCCCCACGCGTCGGCAAATCCTTTATGTGCCTCTATTACCCGCGGCCTTGTAGTATTAGCCGTATTGGCGGCGTCCTTTATGTGCCTCTCCCCCACGCGTCGGCAAACCCTTTATGTGCCTCTATTACCCGCGGCTTGTAGTATTAGCCGTATTGGCGGCGTCCTTTATGTGCCTCTCCCCCACGCGTCGGCAAACCCTTTATGTGCCTCTATTACCCGCGGCTTGTAGTATTAGCTGTATTGGCGGCGTCCTTTATGTGCCTCTCCCCCACGCGTCGGCAAGGCCTTTGTGTGCCTCTGGCCTCTCTTTGAAGTCCGTCGCCGGAGGGTGCATGCCCCGA
Organism: Lumbricus terrestris; assembly: GCA_949752735.1. Classification (NCBI taxonomy): domain Eukaryota; kingdom Metazoa; phylum Annelida; class Clitellata; order Crassiclitellata; family Lumbricidae; genus Lumbricus; species Lumbricus terrestris. Next base: position 39,704,350 of record OX457046.1, on the reverse strand, counting down.
GTATATATAAGGGAGCCTGTTGCTCTGATAGTCAGTCACCGAGTCAGCGAGGAGGAGTCAGACAGTAGACACGTTCGAGATAGTTAGTCAGCGTTACGTCAGCGGTCGGTGTGAAGCTCTGTCGTGTGCAGTTGATGGCAGTCGTGTTGCCGTTTTCGTGAATAAACTGTGTTTCCTTACTTCATCGTCGTGTGTTTCCTGGGTGAGGCGAATCGGTCGGGAGGGCTGCACTACCTTCGAAATACAACGAAGGCGGACTCGCGTCTCCCTCCTGAGACGACACGCGGGCATATTTGGACTGGCACCCGCCCGATCGGTAATCGGCCATCCTACGGACCGAGAGGGCAACTGTTTCTGCAGTCGGGGTGTTTTTCAGGGCGTCTTTCCGCCACACTGGTACCAGAAGTGGGGTCTGTGTGGTCGCCTTCTGATCGACATTCGCAGATCGACCGACGATGGAAGAAGACGAGGAAGTCACAGTCGCCTACCCCGCTGGAGGATTCGCCGATCTACGGGCGAACGTTTCCACGCCATTGGCCGATGGGAGTGCAATGGCAGACCAGCGAACGGACCGGGGCCGACTGATCGAGGAGCTGCGGAGGCCGACGAGGATGAGCTACCGAGAGACGTCTGACGATCGGGAGACTTCCCTGAGAATGTTGGAGACTACCGGAGGACGGCCGTGGACTCGACCGCCTCCGATGAAGCCGGGAAAGTTTGACGGCACGGGATCGCTGGAGTCGTTCCTGGTGCAGTTTGAAGTCTGCGCCCGTCACAACCAATGGACTGCCGCTGACCGAGTCGACTATCTTCGATGCAGCCTGGAGAAAGCTGCCACGCAGCTTTTGTGGGACTTCGGTGCCCGTCCGAACGTCGGCTACGAGGAGCTTGTCGAACGCCTTCGACAGAGGTATGGAACGGAGGGCCAGGCGGAAAGCTTTCGCGCTCAGCTTTATTACAGACGCCAGCGTTCCCAAGAGACTTTGAGCGACCTGCTGCACGACATTCGTCGCCTTGTCGTGTTGGCGTATCCGGTGCCTTCTAACGAGACCACGGAGATCATCGCCAAGGATGCTTTCCTTGAGGCGTTGAGCGACAGGGACCTGTCACTCAAAGTACGTGAGCGGGAGCCAAAGAACCTGGACGAGGCCTACAGGACGGCGCTTCGTCTGGACGCCTACCAACGGACGAACGATTCTGATGATCGACGGAGGCCTTCCAACCGCGTCAGGGGTACTCAAGAGTCTGACGTGAGTACTCGGATCCAGTCGACGCTCGACCGATTCCTGGAGGCTCAGCGTGCCGAGCAACGACGCTGGCAGGAAGATATGGAGAGACGGATCGATCGCCAATTCCTGGAGCTGCGAAACCGAGCTTCAACCGACGACGATCTGGGGCGCAACGGTCGCCCCGGAAGCCGCAACGCCGACAACCGAGACCAGGAGCGCTCGAGACGGGGCGTGACCTGCTACAACTGCAACCGCACGGGTCACGTTAGCCGGAATTGCCGCCAGCCACGTCGCCCCTATGACCGCAGGGACGACGCCGAGATGACGGGAACGGAAGCGCCAACGCCACTAGCGTCGGTGGCCGTGAACCATACGACGCGTTCCAGATTGCCGGACCGAGCCAGCAGCAACGCAGTCTACATCCGAGGAAGCATCAACGGAAGACAGCAGATGTGCTTGATCGACACTGGATCGGAAGTCACTCTGATCCCATCTACTACTGTCGAAGGGTTAGCACTGCAATCTTGCTCTCGTTTTCTGATGGCTGCGAATGGTACTAGCATTAATGTCCTTGGGGAGGTCCGTTTGCCCATTAAGGTACGGGATGGATTTGAGGTTTCCACTGTATTTTTGGTATCTGACCAAATTACCGAGCCCATGCTAGGTATGGATTGGCTGCGGGAACACCGTTGTAGAATTGGCTTTGGTAACGGGGCACTGTTCTTAGGACGTAGGCGAATACCCCTCGTAAAAGGGAATGGGTCTATGTGGTGCCGCAGGGTGATAATTGCTGAAGAGGTTGTAGTGCCTCCTAAATGCCAGAGCGAAGTCCCTGTTAAGACGCTGTATGGGGATTTGACTTCTATAGCGCCCGCATGGATGACAGAAGCCCAAGAGATTCAGCCAGGAGTGCATCTTGCTCGCGTTGTCGTCGGAGACCGTGCGGATGCTAGAGTGAGAGTAGTGAATCTGAGCGAGGAACCCGTTAGGTTGACGAAGGATCGATTCCTAGGAGGCTTGCATCCAGTAGAGGTGGAATTAGGTACAGGTAAGAGACAGGGGACCGCGCCGACTAATGAGATTTCGCCCCGTGACATGCTAATGGCAGATTTGCCGGAGGAGATTCCCTCCGAGATTCTGGAGCGTATGGATAAATTGCTTCTTGACTATCAGGATGTAATTTCCGCTACCGACCGAGACTTAAGTAAGATGACTGCCGCTACGCATAGAATCGAGACAGACGAGACGCGCCCCGTTAGACAGCCGTTAAGACGCCATCTCTTGCCGCATAGGACTGCTATCGCTAGTGGACTTGATAGGATGCTAAATGACGAACTAATTGAACCTGCAGTTAGCAAGTATGCCTTTAGCAGAGTGCTGACGCGAAGGGAAAATGGCGCCCGCGAAGTCCATTTAGGTTATCGGCAACAGAGGTTGTGGTTTAAGCGAGCGCAGGATGACTGTGTGGGCGAGCGCCTTATTCAACGGCATGTGTCACGACGGACGTATTGCACTAATTGGCCGGGGAGGGTGACGAGATTTTGTATTTGGGATTCTCTCTGTGGTCGACCCCCCACGCCCTGTCCCCTGTTGTTGTCGCCCGAGGTATACTCGTGGGAGCGATTAAGAGTAGTCGTGGGTGGCCCATTGCCCGTGGGAAAGTGCCTTAAGCAGCCGTCAGAGAGTTTGGGGCGGGGCTTTGCGCTGTGCTATTGCTGCCCACCGGAGGAGATGTGCGACGATGTCGCTTGTATGCCTGATCCGCCGCGCGCGACGTACATGACGTCAACAGCTGCCGCAGCTGGCGCGACGGAGAGAAGGAGGAATTCGAGACGTCGGTCGATGCAGGACCGCCCACGTCACTCGTCCTTGTAGTCTGACTGATTTGCTGATTGTGCCGTAAAGGTTTAAATCCTGATTTAGACAGTGTGCAGGAACGTTGTCCATGTCTGTTGGACGTAGGGATATCCTTGTTAGATGTTGTTCCCTGTGGAACAAATTCCTGAAGCTTGTTTGCCTTTTGGGCATATGTTTATTGTGTTACGGGTGGAACGTCGCATCCGCTCGTTTGAGTTCAAGCTTGTTTTGTTGCCTCCGGGCGTAATTAAGATCGCTGTTGCCTACGGGCTTATTCGTATTATTAGCCACTGACTGAAAGGTCGGACGATTTAGTGTCGCTCCTTGTGATTAGCTACAGCATTAAGTCTCGTTTATTCAGTTGTCCCATGAAGGACGCGTTTCTGTAGCCTCCGGGCATTGTAGTAGACTAATTATGTGATAACCGAGCTTGGGGTAGACTATTGCTGCTAGAGACTTTGTTAGTTGTAGACTCTTAGTGGGCCCGTTGGCCGATATTTCCGTCGTTAAAAATGAGGACATTTTTGCAATCGTAGAGGGGGGAGGATGTGGCGAAATTGGGTTCGCCTCCACTTGTGTAGCGCCCGCCCACGGCGCCGCCGGCCTTTGAGATTTCTCCCCCCCCCCCGCGCTAGTGTTCTTTCTGCGGCTAGTATACAGCGCGCGGTCGGTCGCCGGCTTGTTTAATTATTGGCGGTATCCTTTATGTGCCTCTCCCCCACGCGTCGGCAAATCCTTTATGTGCCTCTATTACCCGCGGCTTGTAGTATTAGCTGTATTGGCGGCGTCCTTTATGTGCCTCTCCCCCACGCGTCGGCAAATCCTTTATGTGCCTCTATTACCCGCGGCCTTGTAGTATTAGCCGTATTGGCGGCGTCCTTTATGTGCCTCTCCCCCACGCGTCGGCAAACCCTTTATGTGCCTCTATTACCCGCGGCTTGTAGTATTAGCCGTATTGGCGGCGTCCTTTATGTGCCTCTCCCCCACGCGTCGGCAAACCCTTTATGTGCCTCTATTACCCGCGGCTTGTAGTATTAGCTGTATTGGCGGCGTCCTTTATGTGCCTCTCCCCCACGCGTCGGCAAGGCCTTTGTGTGCCTCTGGCCTCTCTTTGAAGTCCGTCGCCGGAGGGTGCATGCCCCGAGTATATATAAGGGAGCCTGTTGCTCTGATAGTCAGTCACCGAGTCAGCGAGGAGGAGTCAGACAGTAGACACGTTCGAGATAGTTAGTCAGCGTTACGTCAGCGGTCGGTGTGAAGCTCTGTCGTGTGCAGTTGATGGCAGTCGTGTTGCCGTTTTCGTGAATAAACTGTGTTTCCTTACGTCATCGTCGTGTGTTTCCTGGGTGAGGCGAATCGGTCGGGAGGGCTGCACTACCTTCGAAATACAACGAAGGCGGACTCGCGTCTCCCTCCTGAGACGACACGCGGGCATATTTGGACTGGCACCCGCCCGATCGGTAATCGGCCATCCTACGGACCGAGAGGGCAACTGTTTCCGCAGTCGGGGTGTTTCAGAGGGCGACTTTCCGCCACAGTATAGCCAACCATAATAATACACCACCGCGCCCAACAAAGAATACTGGCCCACCTTAACTCAACATTGACCAGATACACCTGCATTTTTAGGCAACTCAGAACGCAAACTTTGACCTCAAAGTTTGCGTTCTGAGTTGTCAACCTCTATAAGTTTGTATGCAGTGTTTCACAGGAAATAAAGAATTATAAGTAGTTATCCGGTTTTTCGATGTTCTTTAACAAGCCTGGAGAACGGAGACAACGGCGACGATAAATTCCCATTTTTATGACAGGGATTCATGGTTATAGTGACTCCAGCACAACCATAAAATGAACCTTCTTCACGTCTTATAATAGCCATATTCATCTGACGTAATGCAATGTGGTATAATAGTAGTATATATTCTTTTATTTTAAAAAATAAGACAAATCGAGGTGACATACCGCAACAGGTTATAAGTCGAATAATAATTATTTATTTATTATTATTATTTAGAATTCTTAAATATTTTTTTATTATTATTAATTATTATCACATAATTTTTATGTAAAATAGCACACAAAAGTAATAATAAAGTTTAGGAATAATGATGTAATAAAGTAGTGGCAGCCATACGCAGGCGCCCATTCGTCAGGTTAATGAAGTCAAATGTTGTAAATGAAAAGGAGTTCTCGGAGTGTTGTCAGATTTCACCGCGCAACGTACTTTAAGGTTTTTAGGCACAATGTATTATCATGTTCTGCAACAGTGTCGAACAGGGAGGGATGAGTAACTGCCGTTGCTACATTAAACTCCTGCCATGACATGCGTGTTAAATGATGGCGAGATAATGAGATAATAGATATTGAGTTGTCAATCTCCCCACCTAGTCGATGCGAAGAGGTAAGCGTAATTCTCGAACTGATTTCCGATGGCTCTTACTGAACACCATTAAAATAAATTCACACGACATTATATATAAAGAAAAATCTATATATTCAATGAGATGGCTTATTGGTAGGCATAGGTTTCCAGTGCTAAGAAGATCAGAAGAAATTAAATACTAAGAGGTAACGGTGGCTATGGAGCGTTGGCGACTTCATTTGCTTAGTCTCGGCATGAATAGTCATCTCATTCGTCGTCTCATGATTCCATTGTATTTACCGTCAGTAAACTCGTTATAGCCGAGTTCGTTAAGGTGGGGCAGAAATTTCAAACAATATCGGCCTATAGCCTATGCCTTTACGACAACAAACTGTTGAGATCGCATGGCTTGAGTGAACTCGAAGGGTAAAAATAAATTCATAAAGCAATTGATCATTAGAAAGGGATGAATCACACCAACATAGCGTTTTGGCTCTTGCCACAAGATTGTCATAAAATATATTCCACCTTGTTTACATTCATGCTAGTGCTAGACGATGTCATGATTAACGTTGGTTTAGCTTAATTTCTGAGTGAACAAAAAACATTTCCTGAAGCCTAAGCTCCATATAAAATACCTTTATCATGCGCTATTCAAAATTTATATAAGGGGGAATCATTCTGTGATGTAACATTGTTCTACTACTGGTTCATCTGGACAAAATCAAAGTGTCGGCCGTGTCGTGTAGGCCTATACCGTAATGCCTAAGTAAGAAGGGTTAAAGATCAACCTCCACAGGCATAGGCCTGTTATTTTAGACAGGCACTTAATTGCCTACAATCTCTACATCGATGCAGCGCATGTATGCTACCACCTAAAACACGGTAAGATGATCACTATCGTACCGGATAAAGAGTTTTCGATGGCAAGAATTTTCAAGGCAAATATGTTTACCGTTAAAGCAGGTTCACCACTTTATGTGGTTTTTATTGCTGAGCAAAAGATGGTTGGTGCATTGATCCCGCAATTAACAAATTATTCGACAACAGAAACTCATTTCAACATATTATGCAGACACCATAATATAATATAATATAATATAATATAATATAATATAATATATAATTATTATCATAGTGCTTTTCATAATTATGTTCCAAAGACAAGTGTCATATTGGAAAATGCCTACTGGTGCAATTTACAACTCAAAGCAACATTAATTGGCAATTATGATCACCACGATTTTGTATGCACATGTATGTAGCACTCATCATAGCGTCTCTTCAAGATTTTGCTGCTCAGAGGCGCTCCCGACGACAGCGCGTGCACTGAATCGGAGTCCCACGCCCGAAACGCATCAGTAATTCCTAGGCCGGCTCTAGGGTACCGACTATAGGCCTCCCCTGCAGCACAGGCCCCCACAGTATACTATCAAATAATTTCAGATGTCACACTTATTTACAAGTTCTTTCAATGCAAGAGTTTCCTAGACTCGTTTGAGTAATTACTGTGAGTATCGCGTGGATGTGTTAAAATACACGCGCCCAGCACCATCAACATCTTCAAACCTTTATGTAATAATATTCATAGAGGCAGCCAATGCCAGTCACACAGACTTATTTTCTAAGTGAATAACATCTTACACACATTTACCGCATAGGTCAAATGACATCTAAACTTTATCCGCAAGCATTCGCACGCTCCAATTGGTCCAGATCCTAAAAGCTCACCGCACTATGTGACCTATTAATTATGACGTGATTTATAATGCTTCGTAGATACTGACGTATACGCTGTCGATGCGAATACTTAATAGATAGTTCTATTGATTTGCAATGGGTTTACGTTGAACACCTCGAAACAAATTTAACCGCGGCTATATAATGAAAATTTCGTTACTCACATCGTTTATATCGTCGAATATGACTGTCTTACGTTAGGCATAAAGTTTCAGTTGTCAAGATGATAAGAGGAGTCCCTGAATATATAGCCTGAGATAATGACACTGAAGTGCTACCGTATTTGCATTGATGTGAACCTACGACATATCGATTGACATTTAACCACTACACAATGGATTGTGATCATTGATGCTAAGCGACAAAGATATCTCAACTATGGCGCAAATGGTCGCCCTCCTCACTTGTCGAGTGTTAGACTGGTACTACCAAGCGGATGCCATCGTTGCTTAATGTATGCATCAAAATGCGACGTCAATAATTGGTGTGTTGTATTATATTATGTAACAAGTAGTCATAATATTGAGCAGGTATATGCCTATGTCTTTCAAACACTAATCAACCACATAGATCAGCTTCTTTTTATCCTGTGGCCTATATAGACATCATCGAGACAATGACAAAAACACAGTCTACATAGAAATATCTAACTGTGCAACTGAATTGTACAAGTGGCGTGCGACATGGACGTGTTGCATACATTCAGAAACATTTCCTTCAATGATATAATAATTATAATGAAAATTTGGGCAAAGTTTAGCCATGTCATATCTTGTGTCGGTTCAGTTCAAATAATTATTCAAGAGCAGTAATAACAATAATCAGATTAAACTTATGTCGACTGCGTAGGACTTTGTTTTCATACGTAATATTAAGCTGTTGTACTTCTTTAAAAAGCTAATCTACCGCATAGATCTGCCTCTGTGTCAAACGGATTGGTATCCTGTAGCCTATATTGACATCATCAATACTTGGTTTTGTAATGCCTGATACTTTGTGCATTGCATACAGGCGTAGTGAAATTTATCAATTAAATGGCAAAACACAGTTTACATTGAACTATTCAACTGTGCTACTGATTAAAGAACCTCTTACGGGTTTGTAAATATATAAATTAATAGGACATGCCGGCGTGTTATGCATCATTACTCATTTTAGTTGTAAACTTATTCAATTCACCGAAGCTCGCCTGAATTTCTAGAAGTAGCTTGCAACGTGGACGTGTTGGACACCCTTAAAACATTTCTAAAGATTGCTATAATAGGGACAAAATGTCCAACTACGTCGAATTTATTGTTGTTTCAGTTAAAGTATTCAAGAGCAATATCATGCCAACAAATTCAATTTTATGTCGACTGCAACGGCATTAGTTTTCGTAAGCTGTCATAAAGCTGGGGTAGCGCAATAGAAGAGAATGGTTTCAAACGCTTGTTGAGCTCCTCTGAGTAGATACAATGGTGTATATCTTGAATAAGCGCCATATAAACTATCAGAATGAATGAATGAATGAGAAAAAAATGAATGAATGGATGAATGAATGAATGAATGAATGAATTAAATTTGGCAAAGAAAGACCAAGAAATTCATTACGGAGATCGCTAGGCAACTTATTCCAGAAAGATGAGCCGACCATGGTGTACGTGAGACTCTGCTGTCCATGGAGACACCCGACTTCATATCCCCGCAACTGTGGCTACCAAACAGTCCAAACCTCAAATCAGTTGAATATCGAATCTGGATTGTACTGGAGGAGCGTGCTTATCGTTACCGTATTCGCGATAACGGTCAGTTTATTGCGCGTTGAGTGGAGGCTGTTTGACCACGTGATCATCGACCAGGCCGTCAAAGAATAGCGTCTACATCTACGGTCGTGTGTCCTTGAACAATGAGGACATTTTGAGCAACAGCTCTAGCTGAACTTGACTTTCGTATGGCTCCTGTATTGTGGAAATGTCTCCATTTCGTTAAACCTCGGAGATTTTTTAAATATTTAATTAAATTGCAGTCGCGCTACCGCCAAACGCCATAAACAGTCTTGATGGAAAATAGCAACGTTAAACTCCGAAGTAAAAAAGCTTACAGTTTGCCTATCTAAAAAATGGTTTTCAGCGCTTGGGTCGATGACCTGAGTGAATATTTTTTAGCCTATTGTTCAATTCATGATGTCAACCGTATAGCCATCAGTTAAAATTGCACATGTAACTAGTTGTCCCTGTTAGTGGGATATTCATCCCTTAGGGCCTTCCTTGTTGCCATCCGATTATGTGAAGCATGTTATACTATGTCCATTGTTTATGGTTGATGGTTGCAATAAATGAATTGAAATGAATTGAATAAAATTGAATTGAAAATGTTATATCGACGTTCTGGCGCGATCATGAACGTCTATGTGTCAGTATAGCCTAAGACACCTTCATAATCTGATAATGAAATGCTTAATTTTAAGAGTCACCCGTTGGAATGGTAAAAATAAACTGGTTCAGTACCTTGCTCATAAGTGCTGTAGTACGCCGAGCAAATTTCTGCCCAGGGTAACGCCCTGTGTTGTCATAGACCCTGGTCAAATCGGATCCATCCATTGGAATCCAATAACACTGTGTCCCAAGTTGGCCGTAAGATGTCGCTGGTCATTAAAAACGAAGAACTACTCGAAAATAGTTGTTGAAACCAGCGTTGCCACTCCTTGGGTTTTTTCACAAGATCTTGGGTTTTTCGATCCGAACTTGGGAAATGGGTTTCTTTGGGACGAACTTGGGTTTTTTGCTTGGGTTTTATTTTCGACCCAAAAAGGGTAATTTTTTGACATTTTCAAATTTTATACATTTTCGGGGAATTTTAGACATTTTAAGAAAGATTTGTGTCGGATGACTAAAAAAGTCATCAGAATTTTCGGACGGGAAATTGTGGACATTTTTCGAAAGATTTGTGTCGGAGAATTTTGAACATTTTTAGGAAGATTTGTGTCAGATTACCTATTAAAAAAGGTCATCAGATTTTTCGGCCGGAAATTCTGGACATTTTCGAAAGATTTGCTGAACTTGGGTTTTCTTGGTTTTTTTTGCCTCTCCAACTTGTTTTTTTCTCCATTTTTTAGAGTGGCAACGCTGGATGAAATCTGTAAAGATTTCAGGAAACGCAAGTAAACCACTGTTGCCATTGTGTGCGGGCGCCCATGCTTTCAACAGTTTTTATATCTAGAAGCAATGCTGTTTTGTTGGTAGCACCCAAAGCAGTGCTCGGACTGTGTAGCTGCAGAACAGAAGAAGTAAAAGAAGAAGTGAAAGAAGTTAAATAAGAAACTCATGTTTACTTGGAACACTTGTCGTTCTTCAAAAAGAATTGTGTAACATAACTCATGGTATTATGCAATGCGATGTAGCGCATGAGATGTTATAAAGCTTAATGTGATCAACGGTGTGCAAACATAATATCAATTGGTGTGATATAGCCTACATGCAACAAAATTCAAAGTGTTTTAATTACTGTGATGTAGCGTTGTGTATCGCAATCAATTGCAACTCCATGCAATGTGACGCGCTTGACCTTGTATTGTAGCGCCCCTTCAAGAAACTATTCAGGAGCGCTCCCGACTAAAGCGCGGTCACTAAATTTAAATTTCACGCCGAAACGCTGAGCAATTGCGAGTGAAGGACTTGCCCAAGGTCAAAACGAGACGACATGAGGTTGATTCGAACCTGCAACCCTTCGGCTGCAAGGTAACGAATATACCCACACACAACCGCGACCAATAAATATGTAACTTAAAGAAAGAGATGATGTAACATGATGAGAACGCCGCGTAACTTGACGTGACGTAATGTTATAATGCGATGTACTGCGATGTAATAGGACATAATGTTGCGTGATTCGACGTTATTTAATGTTTAGCATTACACTTACAATGCGTCTTGACATTCAATGCTTCTCACTAAACACCTTTAAAACTAGTTCTTCAGAATCTATAAAATAATTGAAATTTTGTCTTTAGTTTATGTTGTGTCACCATAACACGGAGACTTGCGGCACAGCGCCACAAGGAGTAGAGCGAACCTTTTGAAACCAGTTAACGTTGTGCAGGCGACCGGGACCCTACGACCGGATTGCAACAGCATGATGGCTCCAGTCGGACGAGTGACATTGCGCCATTGATGCACCGATCCAGGTCACATCCATCCTCACTCCTGCATTGTACAACAGCCTTTAAAGTCCTAGGATGTTTTAGACACTCGATCGATCGATTCATTCATTCATTCATTCATTCATTCATTCATTCATTCACTCATTCGTTCATTCATTCATTTATTCATTCATTCATTCACTGACTCATTTATTTATTCATTCATTCATTCATTCATTCGCTCGTTCGTTCGTTCGTTCGTTCATTCATTCATTCATTCGTTCGTTCGTTCGTTCATTCATTCATTCATTCATTCATTCATTCATTCATTCATTCATTGAGCAATTAATTCATTGATTCATTCATTCGTTCGTTCGTTCGTTCGTTCGTTCGTTCATTCATTCATTCATTCACTCATTCGTTCATTCATTCATTCATTCACTCATTCGTTCATTCATTCGTTCATTCATTCATTTGTTCATTTGTTCATTCATTCATTCATTCATTCATTGCAAGGATTTTAGTCCCTTCGTAACCACTACTCAGAATCACCCGACGGCCAGAAACATTTTGAGATGTTCATAAAAAGAGTCAGAGTTGATCTGTCGCTTGCGAATAGGCTGCTCCCAATGATTTCGCCTACTCAAAACAGCATGCGCAATCTATGACCTTCTCACTTACTTACTTACTTACTCACTGAAATCGCATAATTACGTACAGATTTAGTCTTCATTCTTGAGTATGATATTCGTCGCTTCTTTTAGAAACCTTTAAATCGAGTTCTTCCAACGATATATAAATCTCATAAAGAGCATTTCGTTGAATTAGAATTAGCGATGCATCGAACTCAATCGATGTGAAAAGAGCAAGACCTTAATATTTTTACTGCTAAGCAGCGAAGGGTGTCAATTGACTTCAACTTCACTTTCTTTGCACCGACCTACGAGGACGAGTGTTAAGCTCCCCCCGTCCCTGCCTGCTATTATATCCGATAGTGTACGGTCATTGTACTCATCATGACATGGATTCGTACTGTAAATAGATAAGTAAGTAAATAAGTAAGTCAGTACGTGTGCAAGTATATCCTTTATTAGCCAATTGCATATCCACTTTCTGGTGTAAGAAGCCTATGTCTTCACACTAATCAACTTTCAATATGAGTATACTAATTATAAACGTTTCGCGTTGAAAATTATCAGCAAGAGGTAGGCAACGGTCGTTCGACAGTGGCCGCAGGGTATATTGTTTTTCTTTTTTGGTTATCGGGGGGCAAAAAGCACCTCTTTTCTTGGTCTCGTAGTATCATAGTTGCTTTCCATGTTGTACAACATGGAATGGGTCAATAATTGCTAGGTAGGGCCACCTTGGACATAAACTCAGTCGCTATCGAATGATCGATAAGCGAAGAGTTAATACGGAGATAATGAACTGGATTCGAATGCCCTTAGAATGGCGAATGTGCGATGGAAACTATTCTATGTACGTTTTTGCATATAATTAATCGCTGGGATAACATACGTGTTAAACACCTTTATGAAGTAGACTTACAAATTTATATGTATTCGATGAGCAATTTTTCCAAAAATGATAGCACCTTGTAATTTGGGTTTCCTAAACAGCAATTGTTCATTTTCTGACATTGCCAGTCACAATAATAATTGAAAATGGAGGGGAGGCGATGCTAATGATCTGTACAATTGTACAGTGTCGTTGCTGAAACTGCTACTATTAATAGCATTTTGAACATCACCATCAGTGGTGAAAATCAAATGCTTACATGCAGTTTTTTTTACTCAGTGTTGAATGGAATCAAAACCTTTTATCAATTCAAATAAATTAAATATGCAAGACGAAATGTGTGAGGAAACGTTCCATGAGAGTAAATTGGGGAGTGTGTTTTGAAGCTGTTCGGAGGTGTCACACCAAATCGTCAAAAACAGAAGATGGGGTCACAAAAAAGTGATATAACTTTTGTTCTGTTTCAAGTATTTTGATGAAAGTTGGCCATTGTGTGTAGATATGAATTACTTTTAGGCCGTAAAACTTGATTCAATTTTTTTAATTTTTGGCCAAGATAGGCGCAAGAAACAGGAAATCCTCTTTTGCCAACCCTTTATATAATTATTACTGATGAAACATGTCAGAGGTGTTTTATAGAGATCTTGCCGTTCCATTTTTAAACGTTTCTTATCTAAGCACCGTCAGACGTAACACTGTGCCTGTTATACCACTTTACATTTTAACATGCAATAAATCTACTTGAAAGTTCTGCAAACTACTGTTTCGCATTACGCATCCATTATGGTACAAGTCTTAGCCATGAGCGACATTTTGATTTTTGAAGTATAATTAAGATGGGTTGGAAGGATGGATACTAATGCAAATGTGAAATAAAATATCTCTTTTTTAAAAGGATCAGTTGACATCGGTATGAAAAAACGCATTAAGACATCAGACTTAAAGTTTACAATTTTGTTCCAAAAAATCACACGACAATTAACTCAATTACATAAAAAATCGTAATATTTTATTTTCTCATATTGGACAATCCGGTTGGCAGACCGCAACCGGTTACAGTGTACAGTTATGTAATTGAAACAATTCACAAGAACACAAATCACAGAAGACATAATATATCTTAACTACTAGCAGAACAGACAGCCTGCAGTACACGGCGTTAGTGGCAGCCTACAAAGCACGTCTATCATACGGAGGTCGAACTCTGGTCCGCTGATCTCCATTGCCAGTGTGTTATCCAGGACGCATGTTGTTGCGTGCAACTTGTCTACCACGAGTTATGAAAACATAATTTTTTTAAAGTCTGACGTTGGAATGATCTGTTGTATTGCTGCTGGTAAACGCCATACCATCATAATACCGTTAAAATATTAATTTGATATTTATTCTCTAGTCGGATTATTGGATTGTATACCGTTTCCATCGTATATTGCGCCAATGCCAACCGTTTTGAAGGTGTTTTGAAATGGAGCTTTGCAAATCAGACTTTTCGACTGCGCAAAAAATTAATGGGCAAAATTTTCTTTGAAAAGTCGACAGTCACATCGTGAGATTTATATTCAAATATAATCTTAAATTCTGCTCATCACACGTTAATCGCATAGCATCATCTTGACATGTAAACATTGCCCACATTAATTTAATGCATCTGGTGATGGTTAAGATAAGATAAGATAAGAATATTCTTTAATATACCAATTGCTATCCGCATTTTGGTGTACATACAAGGTATAATAAACAAACGTACATCATTTCTATATCCAATCAATGTCAAAATGTTTTAGAATATAATAAAATCCGAAGTCCAAATCCAATATAAATTTAAAATTTAAAACGCCATGTCACTGTCAGTCGGTAAAATTCGTTTCTGGCTTTGTTTTCTACTGATCAACTGTCTAAGAATTCTAAATCGCATTTGGTACACGTCATTGTGACACCATTTGGCACGTTCCAATTCTCACAAGCAACTTTATTAAGCGGCTTAATTTAGTAACTTTGAATTGGTCTTAGCCTCCATAAGTGATTGTGTTATCCGCAATAGTCGATTATTTCCTATTATTAATGAATCATGCGTCGTAATGCTTAGTAATGCTTCTTCAAAATGGGCAAACCTAGTCGAAGGGAAGACTTCATTAATCATGGTTTTCTATTGAACTTTGACTTCCATTTGTTTGTGTTGAACACCTTTAAAACAAACTTTTTGGATGCTATATAATTGAAATTTCGTCAATCAAGTAGTTTGACAACAGTCCCGTGCTGACCCTCTGTTAGACAGAAGTTTCAATTGTTAAGAGACGAACTGTTAAAGCTTGGTGGTAGATATATGGACATGAAGTGCTAGCGACTTAATTTTCTTAGCCTCAGTGTATGAGGTCGGTCAACGTACCAGTCCTCATGATGTTCGTGTCATATTCTCACCGATAGCCTACGGTCATTGCACTTATTATAGCCCAGAGGGGGCACAGGTGGATCAGTTATTTGTAACCATGCGTATATCTGTATTTGCCTTTGCCTTTATGTGAACCGATGACCTCTCGATTGACATTTAACACACAAAACAATTGAATTGATAAAGATGGAGGGCGATGCAATTGATTTTTTTATATCTAGCTACCTTTAAAACGTTTAGCATCGACGCAATATAGTATAAAACTTCATCATATCCGCAGTGTTAATTAAAAAGCTCTTAAGTGCTGTAATACGCCGAGCAAATTTCTGTCCAGGGTAACGACCTCTGTTGTCATAGACCCTGGTCAAATCGGATCCATCCATCATCCGCAGTGTTATACACAGGCTGTACTGCCGTCATAAGCAAGAACCAAGTAACTCAAAATTTGGCCGTCTTGAGTTAGATGCAGTTTCCGCATCTATTAATGGTCCTACGCCTTGGAAAAATTGAGAAACTCATATCTCGATCCCATCACAGGGAACCAGCGTGTGTGAAAATCACGTATCTCCCGCAACCGCATGACAACATAAACAAGAACCACGTATCTTCAGTTACGTTGTTTTTGCTTAGTATGATAGGGCGTTATTCGCAGATACGTACTAAGCAAGCACCACGTATCTTTATTTTGCGTTGATTATTATTATTCAACAGTTTAACGACATCATATAACTACAAAGGTTGTTGACGTCTTTAAAGTTTGATGTATTGCAGCTCACTTTTGTTTAACTGTTCAGCAGTTTCTGTTTGTACTTTCTTTTTCTTTGTTTTTTCCTTTTGTTCTTTTTTTTTTTTTTGTTCTTTTCTTTTCTTTTCTTCCTGAATTTGACTAACCGCCTTTCATGACGATAGTGTTCACCAAATGGCCGTAGTCGATCCTCTTTTATACATGCATCATTATTTATTATTTAGCATATATGCAAAATTATGCCCACATGCATTTATATATATATATATATATATATACATATACATATGTCACCATAATTACATATGCCTATAATTCTTTATATACAAATGAGCACATGTACACATGTGCCCACATATGTATTGTCATTATGTACACTTATGTATTTTTATCATTAATTTAGACATTTCATGAAGTTCACATGACATAAAATCTAGGCCTATTTAGTTTGATTAACATCAATTCTTATGAGTTCTCATTTCATTTTGACTTGTCTTAATTTTATAGGAAACTGCTAAAGGTAAAAGAAGTGTGTAAGAGACATCACTGCAATAGAAATTTTCTGTTTGAAAATTTCATGCCTGATAGCTGTGCAAACTGGTTTTATACTTTGTAAACTTGTTTTGTATCTCTTAAAATGTTATCTGAGTAATGTACAAACTGGTTTCACGATTACACAAACTGGTTTCATATCGTTTGAAATAATGTCTGATAGCTGTACAAACTCGTTTCAAAGCTGTACAAAAAGGTTTTGTATATTTTAAAATAATGTCTGATAGCTGTACAAACTGATTTGGCAGCTGTACAAACTGGTTTTATAGTTGTAAAAACTGGTTTCATATTTTTCAAATGTTGTCTGATAGCTGCGTAGACTGGTTTCATAGCGTTCGAAATGATTCATGATTGCTGTGCAAACTGGTTTGGTCTTATATAATTATGTCTAACTGCTGTAAAACTGGTTTCACCGCTGTAAAAACTGGTTTTTCGGCTGCATCAACTGGTTTCATATGTATTAAAATTCTGTATGCCAGTTGTGCAAACTGGTCCCGCAGCTGTACACATTGATTTCGTTTCATTTTTAATAATGTCTGATGCCATGGAACCGGTTTCGCTGCTGTGCAGACGGGTTTCTTATCTTTAGAAGAATGCCTGGTGTATATTTGAAAATAATGTCTTTTATCTGTACAAACTGGTTTCACAGCTGCAGAAACTGTTTCGCATCTTATAAAATAATTTCTGATAGCTGTACAAACTGGTTTCGCTGCTTAAAACTGGTTTTATGGTTGTGCATACTGGTTTCGTATCTTCAAAAATATTGTCTGAGAGCTGTGCAAACTGGTGTCACAGAAGTACAGCTGGTTTCTTTTCTTTAGAATAATGCCTGACAGCTGCACAAACTGGTTTCATAGCTGCACAAACGGGTTTCACATCTGTGCAAATTGTCGGTCTGTAATGCTAAGCAAGAACACACTAACTGACTTTTTCCATATCTATATAAATAAAAATGTAAAACGTTACTTTTTGTGGCCTCAGAACTCGATAAGTTGTTCACCGATTATTTTTCAAAATTTTCGCAAACCGTTCCATTCGAACATAAGCGTGTTGTTATAATGCCTTTTGGGAAAAAGCGCAATCTTTTCGACCAAAAAACACAACTTTTAATTCCATTCTATAGACGTCGATGGAGTCCAGCTATTTCGAATTTGAACCGTCACGCATTAGTCCGCCCAATTCTTCGGGCGCGTTTCAAAACGTGTAGCCGGCCGTCTGCTATAGCGCAAATTTATGTGTAACTGTCAGTTTTTACAAAATCGTCCATTTGCGGCCGTTTTCCGCGCGTCTTTCTACAGTTTTCACGCATCCGTCCGTCCATTTTCGGGCGCGTTTTAAAACGTTTATCCGGCGCAGGGGAGGGAGGGGAGGAAACGGGAGAGAGGGATGCAGGGAGGGATAGAGGGATGGAGGGACAGACGGAGAGAGGGAGGGAGGGACGGAGGGGAGGGGCAAAGGACGGAGAAGGGGGAAGGGGAGGGGAAAGGGAAGGGAACATGAGGGGAGGAGAGGGGAGGGGCAAAGGGCGGGGAAGGGGGAAGGGGAGGGGAAAGGGGAGGGGACGTAGGAAGGGAGGCTTGGGCAGTCTTTTCAGCCACAGCAACGCGTGGCCGGGTACAGCTAGTATACGATAAAAAAATATTTTAAATTTTTTTTTCTATAAAAATGGCTGATTTTTTTTTTACATATATTAGTTTATAGCATAAAAGAATAGAAATATTTTTTCTACTTGGCAGACAGAATTTAGTCTTTTGAGTTTATCTCAGAACAAGGTTTTTTGAGAAACGTGTTTTTTGCTTATGACGGCTGTGTAGTATGTCAAAACAAATTTATGCCCATGGTTACGGCCTCTGTTGTCATAGACCCTGGTCAAATCGGATCCATCCATCCATCCACAGCGTATAAAAAGTCTATAAGTGCTTTAATATGCCAGGCAAATTTCTGTCCATGGTAACGGCCTCTGTTGTCATAAACTCTGGTCAAATCGGATCTATTCATCCACAGCGTATCGACACTTACAGTTTTGTTCAAGGCTTTAGCAGTTATAATGCTATACATTGAATTATTAAGCCTTGATAAAGGAGGATGGCGTCGCTGATGGTCTTTGTTACCACAGATCGAGTGACGTTAAACTGCAACTACAACTACTACTAATCTGAATCGGTTGTGTTCTAGTTTTGCGTGAGCCCTGGGGAAAGGGTTTAGAGTAGAACACACGAAGACGGCACGGGTGCGGGATCGCCTCTCTCTCTACCCTCACATAAGTTCGAGGGCCTCTGAGTAGTTTCCTTGAAGAGGCGCTAAATAAGTACTTGAATGAATGAATGAATAAAGGTTCACTCAACCATCCATTCGGCAGAGGGCGCTGGTAAACTGAGTATTAGAACGTGTTGACGCCTTGCATGCATGGCTGCAGATAGTTAAATTCTACTCATGTAACAAATAGTGGCGGTGCTAGGCCGCTACTAGGGGGTCTATTAAAGGCTAAACCCCTAAAAAGGTAAAAAAAAATAAGCCATCCGTGTTGTTTTTACATGCAAAACTGACTATTAAAAATTATTTACACGATTTTCGACCGGATGGCCAAAAAAGGTCGTCAGAAATGTTGGGGGACGAGAATGGAAAATTTTCTCCGCGAGGACTCAGCACACCTCCAAACTGAAATCCTGGCGCCGCTACAGAACTGGTAACAAATAGCGAGCATCCATTGTCATCATACTTCGTTGTGTCAGTTGTGTCACGGAAACAAAGACCACGAATACTATTACTCAAGTCGTCTCCCTTTTCGAATTAATCAATGACATCATAAAATCATTTCTTTCGGATCTATGTACAGAAAACGAATTGACTGATTGACACCGAACTTTTATTTTTTATTTGCTACTAACTCTCTTACATGTTCGACGGATAGCACTGCGTTTTATAGGTTTATCGGCGTATTAGCGAGGAAGCGTAACGCGAACTCCATTTAAACACCTTTATAGAGCATTAGAAAGAATTTATATAAAGGGAAATTTTATTTAGCTATCGCATTTCAATGAGTAAGTGGCGTAGATAGTACTTTTTGCCATAGATGCGCATAAGATTATAATGCGAATGATGTGTCTGAATGGAAGCTAGGCCTACATAGAGATGGGCGAATAATTATTGTAACTGAAGGAGGTTCAGTTTTCCGTAATGCTAATTTGGTGAAACTGGGAGGATTTCGATGGGAATTTAAGAACAGTTCAGCTCATTTGTGAGAAAATGTACGGCCATGCACGCTTCATTTTAAACACCTTTATATCGCTTTTTCCTAGAATTAATCAATTGAATTTGACTAATTCTCGCTAAGTCGATTGTTCAATCAGGTCAAAATCGATTACTGGTAATAACTCATTTATGTACATGTACAGAAACTTAGGCTAGCATCAGGTAATTAAATTTAATGAATTGAATCGTACAAATTTGAAAACAGTTGATCGTTGGAAGCGCATAGTTTGATGGTATGACGACTATGTGACGAGTGGTGACAGGCAGCCCGGACGCTACCCTGCTGGTCACGAAACGACATCTGCTCCAGCTCACTTTCTGTTTGAAGCAAACCGAGTCGCTGGTCTACTTCCAAAAATGAATCGTTGTTCTCTGACTCTACCGAGATTGATCGTTCTTTAAAGATGATGCTTTGGTCTTGTCTAAGAAATAAAATACTAAACAGCTTTGGATCTGCTCCTGACTTTTTCGCGGTTCCCCAGATGGGCAACGTCCTGAGGATGGCCTTTCACAGACCCGCATTTTATTAGAAGGAGTTTTTCTCCGTCTTTTCACCTTCTTAGCCACTGGCTTCGTCTTCCTCTCTAACCGAGCTAAACGTTGACTTGCCACTCTACCACACATGTCCCTAGAATCATCGCCATTAATAGCCTATGGGACACCAAGTGTTCTCTTAGATCGCACGAAAAGGGTACTTATGACAGCTCAAAACTATGCTGTATTGCCACGGAAGCGTTGGGAGCTCTTATGAGAAGTTCATCTGAAGAGGTGCTGCGGAAATTCTTGAATGAATATGCGAATGTTCCTTTATTATAGTCGTGCTGAGTGACCCCGAGATCTTCGTCATAGTGACTCCCAGCACAAGCATATAATTGTCAACCCACTTCATATCTAATTATAACCCTCCTCATTTGGCCGAATAATTACTTAGTATTTAGTCCTTCCTGTGTGCGTAAATATCGTGCCTGGCAAAGACCAGAGGCAGAGTCTTGTAAATTATGTTTGTTTGCTTGATTGTGTGCGCACTTGTCAGAGCGGCCGTTCAAGTGCACTACTCAGATGGGCTCCAGATTACAGCGCATGGTGGCTATGCAGCGTATGTTCTTACCGAAGATTTCTTTATACAACTCAAAACTGTACAATTCTGACGTGTAACTGTAGATTCAGGATCGGCTCTAAGAATTCCCATTGAATTTACGCCATATAAAGTCATGCATGAATGAACAAAAAGCTACGTATCTAATGTGATATAACGCTAAGTAATGAAATGCAATTGTAACATCATACTCTGCGTGGTAAAATTCGTCACACTATCGATGTCAAAAGTTTGTTTTGATTTTGGAAATGATTTAAAGAGTGCCTTATTGGACACCTTTAACGCGAATTTATCCTTTGCTATATATACAATTTTATTTTTTGCGCAATTACTTGTGAAAACATTGTTCAAGCAAAAGTTTTAGCATAACTTGTATTATAATAGTCAAATATAATTAATTGTGAAGCATTTTGCTGTTAAGCAATAAACGCTAATAACATTGAACAATATGTTAAGGCTAAGTTAAATGGTGTATGATGAATTATGATGTATTAATTCATTTTTATTGCAATGTAAATGCTATAAATAATTTACAATTATTGTCGTCAACGGCCTTTGCTGTCATACGACGACTTTAAACATTGGAAAAATAATAAAAAATAAATTTGCCAATAATGCTTAACCACTGACTGCGATTCATTTTCAGATTTCATCATTAGGCCTAAACACATCTAACGCGGAATTATTCTTTGCTATATATATTCGCAACATTACTTTTGCTAATCACTCAACTACTAGCTCCGATTCATTTCATTTTATCTATACATTTAATACGCCTCTTGAAGAATGTCTGTTCAGAGGCTAACTGGCAGATCTATAACATCGCCATCATCCGTTTTCTAGGATCGAGGCTGCTGCTGGCTCTATATGGTCAATGGTAGAGTTTGTGCAGCATCATTATGGCGGTTAGTTGTTTCTTTGAGATGGGAAGGAGTTTGTTTCCTCAGATCCAGTCTTCAATTTTAAAAATAGTGTCTCGAAAACTGAATCGCTTTTACGGATTTACAATGCACTCACATTAGTCAGACAGAATTTACACACGTTGGTAGTCACAACTTTGGAAAGTATTCGGTATTACTATAGTTTTCTTTTGCGATTATTACGGTTATTTTTGCACATCTTTTTTATAACGTTGTCCAGAATAAAAACATAATATAAGAAACAACAAAAGGGCAGCTCTTTGCAAACATGCATAATTATGTGAAGTTCGTCATAAAGTTGTAAATGAGGTGAAATGCGTCGTGTTGAACACCTTTAAATTTTTTAACTATGACCATTATATATACGTTAGAAGGTACACGATTAATTTTAATGATAGCTACTCTGCTTGACGTGAACGTTGTTATAATATTATGCTAAC
Source organism: Lumbricus terrestris (assembly GCA_949752735.1). Classification (NCBI taxonomy): domain Eukaryota; kingdom Metazoa; phylum Annelida; class Clitellata; order Crassiclitellata; family Lumbricidae; genus Lumbricus; species Lumbricus terrestris. Next base: position 39,682,133 of record OX457046.1, on the reverse strand, counting down.
GTTAATCTTTGGAATAATAATAACAAGAAACATTGAACTATCTGTTGGCTGTACTAACTGAGTTAAGATCCGATCTAATTTTGACAATCATTGATTGGTTTGGGGGTGGGCGCTTAACAAGCTGCCTGCCACACGTTGGTTTCCCATGCAAACGGTTTTTGTCATCTGATACTGACTTACACTCGCTTTATTGTTAAGAACCGGGATTTTTCAGCCGTTTGTTAGCAGTTAACACCAGTTCTGAAAAATTTGGACTTTCATCAATTTCATCGTTTCTGTGGAGTTTGCACCAACCGGTCATTAGGCGTCGATACAGTTTTCTACAGTCTTCAAGGTATGGAAACTTTGTACCTAGACAGGGACAAACTTTCGGAATTTACATTCCGTCGCACTCTGTCTAGCTGCAACGTTTCAGGTGAATAGCTGTGAAACTAAGGCGACGGAATGGGAATTCAGTAAATGTTTGGGTTTTCGTCCCTCCCACCCTGGCCCCCATGGTGGAAGAGATTCACCAACCCTCCCACTGGGTGGTTCTGCTAGCCCTTTGTCTAAGTACAAAGTTTCAGATCTATAGCTGCGTTTTACCGAATTTGTTTGTGTTTCGGCCCACCCCACCATGACCCCATGTTGGGACAGATTCGCCAACCCCTCCACGGGGTGTCCCATGCCGAGACCGACAGAATAGTGAAGGTTGGGATTGAAAAGCCCACACACTGTTGAAATGCATACCGGTCAAACAGACAGACAGACAGACAGACATACATACTCTTCTTCTATTTATACAGATGTAGTGTGTGTGGTAATTTGATATTCTATAATATTTGAGACTTTAATAAGTTGGGTTTCATCATATTGATCATTGAGCAACTATAACTGTAAAAATCAAGAAATTGTCATTACTGCGCATCTGATTTACAAAGCTTCATTTACATTTCATAAAACTAACATGTAAATATATATTGTATAAAAAGCAAAATAAAACACCTTCTAAACGGTTTATGCCAACGCAATATGTACCAAAAAGTTGTTTCTTTGGTCATTGTCAGCAGATCAATTATTGCATGTTGTAGTCGATCATTTCCGGCAACCTCGTATTGCCAGTCCTACGGTTGGAAGTAAAAGGTGGGCAGCTTTGATCTCGATCATAATGTATGCATGCTGTGACATGGTGTCGTTCAACACCAATTAACAAGCTGTATTCAGTAACAACTCGTGCTCTGGAAGTGCCAGTCTTAAGGCTGAATAAAAGAGGAGGGCAACGCTAATAATCTCTGTTGTGAGATAATGTTTTCAAATGTTACAAATTTGAGCTATTTCCAATGACCTATATTTGAAACATAAGCTTGACAAGAATAAAACATAGCGGCCATCTGAATATTAAATTTTCGGTTCTTTATTCGGTAATAGATGTTTTTTTATATTATTTGTTGCTTAGAACATTATCATCATCATCGCACGGTTGGAACATCACATGGGCAGCAATAGAACAAACAATGCAACTTTTTTGCACTCTAAACAGACAATATTATATATACATGACCTCTGCTAAGAGCATAGAGCAACCGATATTTCTCCTGAATCGATAAATAGGGTCATCAACGTAATTCTTTGCACACCTGAAATAATATATCAACGATCCGAAATATTGATAAATAAATTGGCTACAACTCCGCCACTTGCTGCACTCTGCCAGTGCCAGTCCCAAGCCTGGATAGAGGAGGAGGGCGTCGCTAATGGTCTTTGTTACCACACAGTGACGTTATACCAAAGATATTAATAATATCTTTGGTTATACTGCAAATACCACCACGAGGTTCGACTGTCTATGAAAGACTAATCGACGATGTAAATTTTCAAAGCGAGAAAATGGATCTCTCAAGCCTAATTTTAAACACCTATATAACGTAACATTCCAAAAATATAAAAGGCAAAATTTTTTTCAAACCTTTGATACCATGTCTGTGGGCTCTCTGTGATCGACTATTATTATACCTTACTGGCAATAACTCAATTATTTACGAAAAAATACACTAATTACAAGTAAGAATTTAATTCATTCTGATAATTTATTTTCAGCCGCTTCGAGATAAGTAGGCTACTCAGAGGCGCTATCTACACTGGCCTGTATAATAATTTTCGATGTCATTACAATGACATCCGCTAGCCAAAATGATGCACATTGTTTCTCACACTCCAATGCAGCAACAACCGATATTCCAAAATATTAATGCGAAGTTCCATTCCATCAGCTGAGTCTTAGTTTGCCTCGCATAAGAACGTCTCACCATCGACATTATCTAATCGAATTAGCGCTATTCCATCGGTAGGTAGGCCTACTATTAGCAACCGAAAATCATGTCATTTGACCGAAACGTTAATTAAGAAAAAAACTGGGTCCCGGTATAATAGCGCATCGGGATAGCTCTCTGGCATTGGAGAGCGAGATGTAATGAGATCGCACCACGTAGGGTGGACAAAAAGCCGGACGTGCGCTGAAGGCTGCTATTAGCGCCGTGTGTTGCAGGCAGTCTGTTCTGTTAGTATAGTTAAGATTTTATGTCGTCTTTAATTATTTGCGTTCTTGTGAATTGTGTTCCGTTGCATAAAATGCACGCTGTAACCTGCTGTAACCGGATCGTTCCAGTAAAAGAAAATAATAGTATTATTAGGACTCAATGGCTCAGAAAAGACGAAATATAAAATTTAAAATAATTTAACTGTAATACGCCAAATCAAATTTTGGATGGTGGCAACGGCTTTTGTTGTCACAAGCTGTCGTTTAACCCTGGACACACAGCATCTTTGAGCCTCGGAAATTGAGATCATTGTCGTAATCGTGAATAATATTTAACAGGAGATGATCGACTATTGTCTATGACTCAATAATTGTTATTATTTATGAAAACAACTAAAACAATCTTCAGTCATTTAAACATAACCAGCTTAATATTAATATGCTCCTCAGCTGTTATCGTGCTCCGTACTGCAGTCTGTCCACAACACGCCCCCAGAAATCTAAACCATTCGGAATAGCAGGGGCTTGAATAAACACTGGGTATTAACCAAGTCACCAGATCAGGGTATTTTGTAGGTCTATCTTAGCTAGGAAGTCAAATGCAAGCTAGATTCAAACACCTTTATTAAGCATTGTGAAGAACGTAAATAAAACTAAATTTCCTTCTTTTATCTACTAAATCAGATGCATTAAAAGGCTATGAGGGTGGGGTACGGATAGGTGGAAGGTGTATTACAAACTTGAGATATGCAGACGATATAATTCTATTGGCAAACTAGGAGGCGGAATTGCAAGTACTGGTGGATAGAGTCAACAGAACGGGAAAGAGATACGGTTTACAGATAAACGAGAATAAAACCAAGGTCATGACAGCAAACAGAGGTCTATGCAAGATCAGAGTAGGTAACAATGTCTTAGAGCAAGTAGACACGTTCCCGTATCTGGGATCGTTGATTACAGAAGATGCGGATTGCTCCAAAGAAATCCGAGCGAGACTATAGCAAAGGGATATAATGTCTGTCTGGGTCTCTAAAAGATAGGGCAGAATCATGGGATACGCATGTCCACAAAATTAAGACTCATAAAGGCATTAGTGTGGTCAGTGGCCACTTATTGATGCGAAAGTTGGACAATAAAGAAAGCTGATGAGGACAGAATAAACGCATTCGCATTGTTATTATTAGGACTCATACATTTCTGAAGTCATACATTTCAAATGAAATGTTTGAGAAGAGTACTACGCATTGCATGGACAGAAAAAAGAACTAATGAATGGGTGCTGGAAAAGGCTGGAACAGATAGAACCCTACTAGCAAATATAAAAGAAAGGAAGATGAGGTACTATGGTCATATAATCAGGAAGGAAGATGACAACATGGAAAAGACCTGATACAGGGTACAACACCGGGGGGAAGAGGAAGAGGAAGACCTTGCACGACATGGATGGATATCATTCGAACCTGGACTGGAATGACGTTGGAACAGATCACAAGGAGCACGGAAGATCGAAGAGGGTGGAAGAAGATTATTCATGATGCGGTCAACCCTCGTCACGAGGATGGCTGAGGAAGAAGAAGAATCTACTAAATCATGACTAATAAGGGTGGATCGTGGTGGAGCTAGGACCTCTGCCATTATTATCATAGTGGTGTGTGTATTTGCAGTTTAACGTCACTGTTTGGTAACAAAGACCATTAGCGACGCCCTCCTCCATTTTAGTGGACGTAGACAGAGGCGATATTATGTTATACGTCGTTCCTGTTTGAAGTCATAGAATTTTGGACAGGCACTTTCAATAATACATTTCAAATCTATTTGCTCATTGATGGAAAAAGTCAGACAATAATTCTGCATTCACAATTATAGTACACACTGTGATTAATTGTGGTTGACAATCACAATGATGATGACATTGTCTAGTATGCAACCTTTACTGCGTATGTTAGGGAGCAACAGACAATCCGAAAAGGGGTGATTCTGCTAGTGGCGCCTATTTACCAAAACAGTATTCATTACTACAGCATGGCAATAGATTAGAAAAGCCGTTGTAAATGGCGGTTGTTTTGTTAGACAAGTGAACAGTTGCATCGGGATACCTTCGATAGGTTTAACTTGGATGGATGGAACCAGATTTGACGATGGCCGTTTCCTTCGAAAGAAATCTGTTTGGCATAATGCAGCTCTTTATGCTAACCTTGCCTGTGCTTAAATAAAGAAATGGGCGTTATGTTATCAAGGTAGTTTGTTTTACACTTGTGCCTGGATAAAGAAGGAGGGCGTCGCCAATGGTGTTACTACTTTGTTACCACACACTGACGTTAAACTGCATGCGACTACTAACTCTGTATTAACAATTTTTCCGGAGCCTAACGGCCTCTGTTGTCATAAGCCCTCGTCAAATCTGGATCCATCCATCCAACTCTCGTCATCTAACCTAATACAATGCTACAATGCTTTCCAACCTTTTTGACACCGCAGGTCACTAAAGAACTTTTGTTGAAGCCGAGGGCCGCTCCAGTGAACTCAAAAGCATCAACTATCATCTAATGTAATTTGCTTAAGCTATACTCGAATTTACTATTGAATAGCCAAAGCATACCTGACGCACCGTGGGAACTTGATTTTGTATTCAAAATTTCAAACAATAACATAACAGCTTAGACTATAAATTATTCATTAGGTGGTCTGCGATTTATCATTTTCATTTTCGCAAAATTTGAAAAAAAATCACTTGCTCAGGCGGGCCACTTAAAATGAGCTCGCGGGTCGCATGTGGAACGCGGGTCGCATGCTGGACAGCACTGCAATACGATATAATTTGCCAAACCACCCCGCCTGTAGTAGATGCGAAAAGATAATCGTAATTTTCAAACTAATTTTTGATGGTTCCGGCTGGACACCTTTGAAACAAATTGACACGGTGCTATATATAAAGGACATCGACTTGGACACTACATGTGCACCACAGACCTTAATACAGCGGTTCCCAACCCGTGGCCCGCGGGCCAAAATTGGCCCGCCGGGCCTACAAAATTGGCCCGCAGCATCTCAATGAACTAAGAAAAATATATGTAAAAAAATGACAATTTGGACATGATAGAATGTATAATTCTTTTCTATTACACATTATTTTATTTGAACGTTAATAAATCGCATCAAACTTTCTATTTTGATTCAATTATAACAATTTTATATGCCTTTAGTTAATTAAATTTTAGCCTTGTGGCCCCTTAATACCCTTAAACTAAGAAAAAGTGGCCCTCGTGTCCTCCAACTTGTAAAAAGTGGCCCGACAGTCAAAAAAGGTTGGGAACCACTGCCTTAATAGGACAAAAATTATTGTATCTATGCAGTAGAAGTTAATTTCCCTAAACTATAATTATATAGACCGAGAGGTAGCTGTGTCTTTGCAGCGTTGGCGACTTTACTTTCTCAACATCGGCATTCTTTCTGTCGTCTTGTCATATTCCACCGCAGTGCACACTGTACAGTCAATGCACTCACTATAACTGAGTTTGTGAGGGGCGCAGGTGTGACCGAAATTTCGAACAATGCATCTGTCTTTACGACGATTTGAATCCACGACCTCTCGTTTGAAATTTAACCCATACGCAATGGACTATGGCCATCGGTGTTACTGTTAAGCGACGTACTTCTCAATCATTTGTCGAGGCCAACGACTGGCACTGCCAAACGGATGGCATTGGAGTCTAGTATGCATCCAAATTCGACGACCATATTTAATTGATGATCGTATTTTACAGTGTAAATAGAGTCAGTTGAAACACTCTATTATATTCTTCTTCTTCTTATTCTTCTCCTTCTTCTTCTTCTTCTTCTTCTTCTTCTTCTTCTTCTTCTTCTTCTTCTCCTTCTTCTTCTTCTTCTTCTTCTTCTTCTTCTTCTTCTTCTTCTTCTTCTTCTTCTTCTTCTTCTTCTTCTTCTTCTTCTTCTTCTTCTTCTTCTTCTTCTTCTTCTTCTTCTTCTTCTTCTTCTTCTACTACTACTACTTCTTCTTCTTCTTCTTCTTCTTCTTCTTCTTCTTCTTCTTATTCTTATTCTTCTTCTTCTTCTTCTTCTTCACGTTCTCTGGGGCAGGTTTGTATGTCCAACGACGCCATTTTCCTCTGCTCTTTGCTTATATTTTCAGTCCACTGTATCCCTCCTCTATGATAATATTATATGTTATTTCAATAAGATTGCAGAACTTTGCGAAACACCTTTTAATGGCGTTATTCAGATGCTATATGTTTATTTTTACTGAAAATCATTCGCTTAAAAAGCATTTTAGCCCTCGAATGCCCAAGGGGGGTGTCCGACCGGACCCCAGGCCCGTTTTTCCCGGATAACTTTTTAACGGCTATGGATCTGCAAAAATGCTTTTAGGTATTCCTAGAGCAACCATTTGGGCATCGAATGGTATATTTTGCGTGAGTATTGTCCAGCCCCATACCCCACAACCACAGCATATACTAAGGGTACCGCACGATATGCGGCTATTTGCCATACATGCGTATGGTTACTGGCCAATAAATAAATGGTCAGCGCACGTTATATGAAACAAAGATTCATATAAATTATTGTGATATAAGATACATCAATCGATTGCAAATTCATTTGGGAATACATAGAACTAAATTCTGTAACAATATTCCAATCCCTTCTCAAGATACAAACATGAAAACGATAGGCTTCCTTCGGTAAATGACGCAAGCAAGCATGAAATGTGTATCACGATATTTGATACTCCTATTTTACACCAGGTGGTGCTATTGTGTTATAAGATACACCAATCGATTGCAAATTCATTTGGGATCACATAGAACTAAATTCTGTAACGATATTGCAATCGCTTCTCAAGATATTCAAAAAAAAACGCTGGGGTCCGCCCGAACCCCCCTTGGGCCTTCGTGTACCAAAAAATACATTGGGCACTCGAGTGTTAAGAGTTACAGTTGAAATCCGTGTTGTGAGACAATTGATATAAAACAATGTTACTTAAATTGCATTAGATGATCTTGTTGTCACAATCTATGAGCATGGATAAAGTAAGATGGACTCTTTTAAGTGGTGAATGATTAAACATTGATGAAATTTTGAAGCTTCTTAAAGACACCAGTTCTGTTTATGGTGTTATTGGGATACTAGAAATTTGTTGTCATTATATTGTATTTTTTTATTGTCGTCAACGGCCATTGATGTCATAGGACGACGTTAGAGTGTGAAATAATAGTAATAAATCATTCGCTTAATTTTCCAGACACCATGGAGAATGAAGCCAATGTAAGAATTCCGCATATTATAACTTGAAATAATCATGACCAAATTTTGAAATAATTCTGGCCACAAGTCGCGCAACATAGCGAAGACAACCAATCTTATCGGTCGGTGTTACGTGACAGTAATCAAGTCCGGTAACTACAAAAGGATGAACAAGGGTTATTTTTTTTATAAATAATGAAAGAAGTTGTTTTCCACGGGTCAAAATTGCTCCTACCGAAGTGAGATCAAGATAGCCGATGCTTGAAAGAAATTGTGTCTTATTATGTTCTCATGTATTATAATATGTTGTAACGTTGTTTGAACGGTTATCGCAATTCATTTCCTCTATAGTGCTACGATAGACCTGCAAAATTCAGATCACTCCGTGTAATGTCTATGGCAGCTTAAATGCCGTATGGTGGTGTGTGTCATTCTGTAAATTCATCTTCTAACGATCAGCTGTTGGCGAGTTGTGAACTTTCGGTGACGTCCAATTTCACTTAAACAACTTTATAAAACTTGCTTAAATAATCATTGCATAATTACGCTTTAGTTTCGTCAAAACTCCTACCTCTCGCCTAATTTCGACAAGCGATTCGGACGAAATGACTTCTCATAATTATACATTCTGAATAAAACGTTATAGTGGTGTTTAAATTTTATTTTGGGTCGCTAAATGCTCGCCAATACAAAAATTCTCATCGTTGACCCGACATAGTTTCCCTGAAATAACATATCAGTTAATCGCTGTATTCGCTTCCTCTAATTATATCGAAGAAAAGTTTTATGACACTCTAGGTGCAAAACAGAGTTCTTTCAGATACGGTGGAACCAGTCCCTCAATACCCTGCCTGGCAAACAGGCAGATATTGTGGGCAATCCACTGCTGGAAAGACATCCAGCGTATAACACGATCGAGACGTGATCAACATTTTGGGTTTTGCATGAGTCGCGCCGCAGAGCGCAGGACAGCCAATCCAGTCAGCCGGTAGATAGTCCATCATAGAGAGCGCTGCAGTATTGTAGTGGTGGCGAAAAATTGCGAAAGAGTGGACAAGCAGCACCAATGGTCAGAGAGCGTGACACCAAATTGTTGTATTAATTATAGAGACGTCAAACAGAAACTTTGTCGGGCTAGCTATCTGCGCATAACTGCATACGTTTGGTTTGCAACCGTGCTCTAGGAAGCAGCACTATAAGTTGCTTTGTTGCAATAATGCAATTAGACCCTACATAAGTGTGGGATACGCCACAAGAGAGGTTTGCCGGTCAGCAGCGCCACGGTAGGTTTGAGACGGTCAGCAACGCTAGGGAAAATTTCAGCGACCAGCAACGCCGCCGTGGTATACAGTAATTGACAATTTTTCTGTGGGGAAGACCAAGTGCCATTTTCATGCCAGAGCATCGAGGGCAGATCAGGACATTTGGGTGGAATATAGCCTGCCACACGGTGCTTTGCTATAATATACGTAGGGTGGTGTCTACTGCTCTGCACATACGCAACGGTTCGATACAGTGTTGTGTTCGTTTCCTTGTGTCTTTCGCACTCTGGTGTCATACACTGAAGGTTATTTTCGGATAGTTTTGTCCAAGATTTATCTTCAAGTGAGCTCGCGTCACTGTTGCAAGAAACGCGCTCGGGCGCTCAGACTTTCAGCGAAGATCCGGCATGCAGGGCTGGCTGGGCCCCACTCTGTCGTGATCTCTAGGGGTTTTGAGTTCCGGTGTGTGTGTGTGTTTGTTTGTTGAAGTCGATATTTTACAGGGGAAGCTGTGATCCCTTGATCGTTGCTCGTGTTGTACGTAAAGATACCTGTTATAGAACAACATCGCTAAGCCGCGAAGTAACCGGCGAAGCGAGGGACGCGCGTCTGTGTCACCGCGGAGAGGCTTTCCGGAATTGCTGCGAGGCGCACTGGTCTGTTTGAGAAGTGCAGAATAAACAGTCTGTGAAAGGACGGTGAAAAAGTCATTACAAAATATAGATCGACGAATTCGGCCGGTGGCTTCAGCACCCACCATGCCATAAACTCAGTGTTGCGGAGAAGGGTGATCCGTCAGATCGTACTCATAATATTATATTTTGTTTGTTTGTCTGTCTGTATGTGCACTTGTTATAGCGCCCCTTCAAGCTCTGTCTACTCAGAGGCGCTCCCGAATGCAGAGCGGACACTGCATCGGAGTTTCACGCCGAAGCGCTGAGCAATTGTGAGTGAAGGACTTGACCAAGGTCCTTACGCGGCGAGGTGGATTCGAACCCCGAACCTTCCGGCTTCAAGGCAACGACGCCACCACTACACCACCGCGCCCCGCAATGTTATCTAACTATCTGAAATCACCATTTTCTTCTCGCTGTGGCCTTCCGTATTTCTGTCTGTTTTATGGTTACGTCTGCTTCCCGGTAGTTTCTGCATCTGCCCGTTGCTGAGTTCTGCCTTTCTGGTTGGCCTTGGGCACGCCCTCCAGTTTGGTTCCACGCTAATCATTGTCGTAGATTCGCGAGTCTGATCTACGCCAGTTATTATACGATGTTTACCGCCCTCGGTTGGTGCTTTGAGCACTATGTATTGTAATGTAATCTAGTAATTGCTATAATAGCGTGGCTCACAGCCAAGACCATTCAGCAGCGCTCCCATTGTGAGAACTCCTAGAGAAAAATAGATTTTAGGACGAAAGAGAGAGCGAAAGAGACAGACAGGACAGACGTACACAAGAGACACAGAGAGATAGACAGACAGATACAGACAGAGACAGACAGACAGAGGTAGAAAGACAGAGACAGAGAAACAGGTGGATGCAGACACATAGACAGAAAGAGATAGACAGAAGCAGAGGCAGAGACAAAGAGACAAGAATGTTCCACAATCTGCACCGGAAAAAATTATAATGAGTAATTCTAGTTTTTACATCATTAAAAGGCTAATTTGTTCCTTTCTCTCTTACTTTGTTAGCCGAAGTTCGCCTCTTTTGGGCATGACGTGCAACGTGATGTGTTAGACACCTTTAAAACGGGTTTCCACCAAGCTATAAATAAGGACAATTTCAGCTGAGTTTAATTATTAACGTCCGCCGCGTTGTCAAAGCCCAACTTATTTCTACTATTATAAATAATCTTATACATACATGTATTTTAGTAAGTCTGAGTCAAAAGGGTTGTCCGTTAGAGTACTCCAAAGGTGGTCCGGGTCGAGTTACCATAGGATGAGAGGAGGCGGAACAGCTACTAAAGCGGATGTCGTCTCACAAATACCAGGCGCTGGTAAGCAAAACAATGGATAAATCCCGTATTTGAAGGACTAACTTGGTCTAAGGTGAGATCTTCAAGGTAGCCTACACAGGAGCGCTCCCAGCCCAGCCACGGGTAAATAGGACAGTTTCGACATTCTTCAGGAGCAGTGTGGAGTGGCACTTGGGCACTAAGCTCAATCTACCAGGGAGGCCCTTCCAGGTTGGAGGACCAGCTACAGAGAATGAACGGCGCTGTCGTATAATAGCGGTCCGCGTGCTGAGAACCAGAAGCATAGCTTGGTCAACTGATCGAAGGGTGCATCGATGCTGGACACCCAAGGTAGAACAATAGAGTTCTCAAAGCACCGTCTAACTAAAGCCCAGACGATACATACAATCCACTACGGGAAAGGGAGCCAGCGCAATACATCCAGCGTGCAACATGAGACGCGATCAAATAATTTTGGGATATGTATAAGTCGCAGGACAGCCAATGCATTCGACCGGTAACCCATCATAGAGGACTCTACGATAAGGTGGCGGAAATTCCCAGCAGATAACGGCATTCGAAGTCACTTCCTACAATTATTGTAGTTATATTCACAAAACGCAAGGTCTACATAATGCACAGCTTTATTGTGAAATACCTCCATAATACTGTTTCAAATTAAAAGTACACCTACGGCAAATATGAGTTCTTGTCATGTAAAATTAGAGGCCATTTAATATCTAGGCTTATATTATATTTCCCAAAGTTTGTCCCTCTTTTTTGACTCTTCGTCCCATAAAAGGTTCGGAAATGACAGAGTGTTGGTTTACCAACATTTTTGCAATAGATTCTTATCCAAATTTTGAGGTCAACCTGACTATTTTCAGCATTCAATTCACTTTAAACCGAAATATTAGCGTTTTAACCCTTACAGATTTGATCAGCCACGTTACCGCATTAGTAAAGAAACCACAAACCGCATGACGTCATACTCGCCCGATAATAATTTCTGTTTATCAACAATCCGGTTGACAAACCGAAACCGGTTACAGTGTACAGTTATGCACAAGAACGCAGATCACATAAATATTAATTATACTAACAGAACAGACAGCATGCAATATTTGTATGAGACCACAGCCAGCACACACACCCGGGTCATGTTTGGCCTTTTGGGGAAGTGGGGTGGGGTGGAGGGTTGCCGAAAACCCGAAATTTAGCGGTCAACGCTGATTACCCCAGAGGAGTAGTTTTGAAAACCCAAAATTTCGCGGGCAACGCCGGGTCCACATCTAGTATGTATATAAGTAGGCCTATATTATAATATTTCACTTGCTTGTTATGGGATATTTTTCGTAATGTTCGCTATGACGTGCAACGCGTTTTGCTGAACACCTTTAAGACTTTTTACTCCAGTGAATATATAAGAGCAAATTCTTTTCAACCGTCAATAATCTTCATGTGTCGGAATAATTACTATTGTTGGACCAGGGGCTCACGTTTGCTCCTCACAATCACCGACTTGCTAGGGAATGTTACTATCAACTGTGTCAGTTTCGTACATGCACAATTGCTCGTTCACTATAACGTCTATTGCTGTCAACACTCTAGTCAATAATTGCATTACTTCCCGCCTTGACCATTGCTCGTCACTATACTCTAACCTCCCATCCAAGCAAATAGTGTGCTTGAACCGAGACTTACGCTCTGCAACACGTCTATTGACAAATTCCTATATCTTATCATGTATCTCCATGGCTATATGCTGAAGACATTATACTGGCTCCCCACTAGGCAGCGCATTGGATTTAGAACCGCTGCTCAATTTAGTAAGTACCAGCTTGGAATTGCCCCACACTACTTGCGATAGCTTTGTTGCTCCACAGGTACCTATAAGGCCTTCGTTCTACACAGAAGGGATTGCTATTGGGCCAATTCGCAGGAACTGCAACGATACATAGCAGATTCTTTTCTGTGATCGGCCCAGTTGTCTGGAATGGGCTCCAAACAAGAGCCACGTTTATTTCATGGGGTTGTTACTTAAACATTTAAAAAATTGAACTCAAAACTGTCCTTTTTCGTGCTAGAGTCGGGAGCACTTCTGAGTAATTCCCTGAGGAAGCGCTATATAAATTCTTGAATGAATGAATGAATGAACGAATGAATGAATGAACTTGTTGATTCGAAGAGATAATCGTAATTCTCAAACTGACTTCCCGTGGTTATCGTTACGCACCTTTAAATCGAGATCACACCATTATATACAAGGAAAATCTGTTCTATCTGTAGGTGCTTGAATAATGCCGTTACGCCTATGAGAAAAAGTAGCATAATAAATAATTATGTCAGAGAGTTCAACAACTAAATGGGCGCCGTAACAAATGCGCGCAAGCAAAAGCGCGCAGACAAATGCGCGCAGACAATAGCGCGCAGACAATAGCGCGCAAAGCGCGCAACAGGGACTTTCCCGTCAAAAGAGCGCAAAAAAGAGCGCGCAAAAAAAGCGCGCAACAAAGAAAATGATGAGAATAATTAAAAAGAACAATGTTTCATAAATGTTTCATAGGCTCTCCATATGTCTTTGGGTTGAAGATCGAGAGGTATCGTTCTGGATTTAGACACCCTGAGGCTTCAAAATGTAAGTACGTGCGTCTCAATAGACGCCTTCAGGCGTTGGTTCCAACGTATGGCACGATTCCTTTGGACGATTTTTTGCGTGGGGTGGCTCACAACGTTAGCCTATAAACTTATAGAACTTGAACTCTATATCTTCTTAACATTTCTAGCGAGGCACTATTTGATTTGATTCGATTTACTTCGTTTCGTCTTTACTACATTGCGTTTAAGAACAACTATTTCATTGCGTTTAGATTTCAACTTTAAGAACAACGTTTCGTCTATATAGGCTATTTCATTGCGTTTAGGATTAAATGTTGCGTTATTTCTCCCATTCTGTTTCCTTATGTTTAGATGCTGATTCAAAAAAAAAAATTATTGGGTCTATGTGTGTTATTTGCGCGCGCATTTGTCTGCGCGATTTTGTTACTGCGCGCATTTGTCTGCGCGCATTTGTCTGCGCGCTTTTGCTTGCGCGCTTTTGACGGGACACCTTTTGGATTGTATAGGCACAATCAGATCAAAATCGGCGCAGTGGACGTATTTTGCATAGTATAGTTGTTTGAAAGTTTTTTGATTTTTATTATTATCATAAAGTTTCGTTTTTCAAGGATTCAGCTAAGTTATGTCATTATTTTATTGTTTTACGTCATCATTAATCTTGAGAAATACGTATAGTAGATCCCTAAAAGCAAAAAAGTTATTAGAGATATTTTGACAAAAACCCAGGACAACCTCCCCACTCCGTACAGCCCCCAGGGTAGGACAAACCCCCTCTGGTAGAACATATTGCGTATTTAGTGGTTTTATTATAAAACGGCAGTCCTTAGTACGCAAGATGGATTTCGCAAAGAATTCTCGCTAAATAGAAACCGGATTGATACAAAATAATTTTTGCATAAATGAAAGCTGGATTGATGAAAATGTTCTGGCTTAAATTGGAGCTGGGTTGATGAAAATATTCTTGCTTGGTGTCAGTAGATTATTATAATTATATCCAGCATAATGTGGCGTGGGGTGGGGTGTAGTGGGTATGTTCGTTACCTTGCAGCCGGAGGGTTGCAGGTTCGAATCCACCTCAAATCGCCGCGTAGGGACCTTGGTCAAGTCCTTCACTCGCAATTGGTCATCGCTTTCGCGTGAAACTTCTATGCAGTGTCCGCGCTGTAGTCGGGAGCGCCTCTGAGTAAAATAAATAGCTTGAAGGGCACTATAACAAGCGCGCATACAATATATCTGGAGACATGACCAAATTTACGAACTAGACGACGTTCATGTCGTAATGCGTGATGCGCTCTGTTTGATTGGTTGGGAGACCAGAGCAGAGTGATGAGCAATGCGGCTATGAAAATGCATGTTATGCCATGCAATACAACACAGTGCAATGCGGCAATGCATCATAATACAATGTAAATTCCAGCATGTTGATAATTGCACGTATCACAGTTTTTTCACTAAGACTTCAGGCGATCTCTACAGGCAGCTCATTAAATAATTAATACTTATAAAATTTATATAGTGTCACATTAACAGGTTTTAATGGTGTTGAAATGAATGGCGTGTTGTACCCATTGAGATGCATGATATATATAATATACACGCTAGAGAGAGTATGACGTATCTGCCCTGCAATAAGATTTGAAGTCAAAAATTTAGCCTACAACGGTCGTATCGCACCGACCAATCATAGGCGATTTCTTATACCGACCAATCACATACAGCATATCGATTTGAAAAATAAATTAAACGACATCAGCATTTTTATAATAAAACGAACATATCGATGCTTGTTTGTTAATTTTGCAGTTTCTTGACATATTGACAAGTAAACATCGACAAGTTCGTCTTATTATAAAAATGCTGATATTATTTTATTTATTTTCCCCACATCGATGCTGTACGACTGTGATTGGTCGGTACGAGAAATTGCCTATGATTGGTCGGCACAACTTTCGACAGATATGATGTGATTGGTCAGCACGACTTTCGTCGACTTCAATATAGAGACTTGGTACTCTCTCTAGTGATATATTCATTATATAATACACCTCTATGGTTGTACCGCATTTACAACGTCAAGAGGAATTTCTATTAAGCATCAAGTACGCAGGCGTCTGTCCTTTAAATTATTATTGAATATCCGATTATTATATTTTTCATTTGTTATAATAGTTCATTCATTCATTCATTCATTCAAGTATTTATATAGCGCCTCTTCAAGGAAACTACTCAGAGGCGCTCCCGACTCCAGTACGGACAAACAGAACAGTTTTTAAGTGCTTATAGAATGTGTCAGAGAGTGATCTAGGGAACAGGCGCACCTCAAGTGGGAGGGCATTCCATACCACCGGGCCAACCACATGAAAAATAGTTGTCACGTGACTATAATAAAAAGTTAATTGAATCAATTGTACAGTATCATAAGACAATGCGATCAGAGTGCATTATTGTAATAATTATAACAGGCACATTTATTATACTATCCAAGTTGTCTGTTCCAGTCACAAACCTTGACATCGGGGAGGGCGACGTTGTCGACCTGGCAGGTGTGCTTGCAACTATGATGTTTCCTACCATAATAATTGGAATGGTCGGTAGTGTTGTGGTCAACCTGTTGCACTGCGCCATTGTTGAATATAGTTGTCCAGGGTCTTTCATCACCTGCTTTTTCTGAAGAACCTAGCTATTAGCGAGGCGCGGTGGTGTAGTGGTGGGCTCAGTGCCTTGGGGCTGGAGGGTTTCAGGTTCGAATCCACCTCAAGCAGCCACGTGTGGACCTTGAGCAAGTTTTTCACTTCCTATTGTCCCGCTACATCTGAATATATAGTTTCTTCTGCTCCACTTAGCACTTGTTGCCTCGGCATAAAATTTTCACCGATATCATTTAGTGGTGTCCCGTCAAAAGCGCGCAAGCAAAAGCGCGCAGACAAATGCGCGCAGACAAATGCGCGCAGTAACAAAATCGCGCAGACAAATGCGCGCGCAAATAACACACATAGACCCAATAATTTTTTTTTTTGAATCAGCATCTAAACATAAGGAAACAGAATGTGAGAAATAACGCAACATTTAATCCTAAACGCAATGAAATAGCCTATATAGACGAAACGTTGTTCTTAAAGTTGAAATCTAAACGCAATGAAATAGTTGTTCTTAAACGCAATGTAGTAAAGACGAAACGAAGTAAATCGAATCAAATCAAATAGTGCCTCGCTAGAAATGTTAAGAAGATATAGAGTTCAAGTTCTATAAGTTTATAGGCTAACGTTGTGAGCCACCCCACGCAAAAAATCGTCCAAAGGAATCGTGCCATACGTTGGAACCAACGCCTGAAGGCGTCTATTGAGACGCACGTACTTACATTTTGAAGCCTCAGGGTGTCTAAATCCAGAACGATACCTCTCGATCTTCAACCCAAAGACATATGGAGAGCCTATGAAACATTTATGAAACATTGTTCTTTTTAATTATTCTCATCATTTTCTTTGTTGCGCGCTTTTTTTTGCGCGCTCTTTTTTGCGCTCTTTTGACGGGAAAGTCCCTGTTGCGCGCTTTGCGCGCTATTGTCTGCGCGCTATTGTCTGCGCGCATTTGTCTGCGCGCTTTTGCTTGCGCGCATTTGTTACGGCGCCAGCTTCAAGTCATTCCATGGCGCATCAGTCACCGAACTACAAGTCATCCACCACTTAAAGTCATCTCTATGAAAGGACAACTGTGAACTATAAATCTGTCGAAATTGTTCTCTGCAAATGTCAATGAATGGTTTCGCATTCTCACTGAATACATCATCATCAAAGCGTGATAGTCTTTCTGTTGCTGACTGATGTGTCTTGAGGAGCTGGAAGTTCTTACGAAGCCTTGCGAATAATACCACCTCGGGTGATTTTGAAGTCTCAATTTGAAGATCTTCAAACACGTGTGTAAAAATTACTTCGTCAACGTGATGTCGACATCCTGAGAAGAACTCGACCTAACCGCATCTGAATTGTAACACAAGCAGCAGTAACGTGTCCTGTATTAGATCCGGTGGTGTCAAATGCCATGTTGACAATGGAGTCACTACATTGCCATGAGCGCAGGAGATCAATGGTCAGATCAGCAATGATGTCCCCCGTTTTTCTCTGTGATCCCATTGCGTAAGATGGCACACCGAGGAACTTCAGCTCTTTTGCATTCCCAACAACAATTGCAAGGCGCTCCTCCTTAATATTCTTATTTGACATCAATGGCATTTGGGAGCGCCTCTGAGTAGTTTCTTGAAGAGGCGCTATATAAATGCTATGAATGAATGAATGAATGAATGAATGAAAACATAAAACATATAGTAACTATGATATATTTATTTCAAGCCTAAAACAAGTCCTGTTAAAACGCCATACAATCCGACAAATTCAATAAGTAATGTATGTCGAATGATAATTATGTACATTTTAAGAAATGGAGGTGGGATACCTAAACAATTTTTTATTTTTATGCTTTTGGATCAGGGATATATTGGAGATAAAAGGAACATTTTAAGCCTAGGGACAATGCATTTTGATAACTTTGGGGCGTTTGATGCACCCTACTCTAGATCTTCTCAAATGTTCAAAATGTTCCGTATTCTAAAAGAAAAGCGAACAAAGTTAGCTGGTTGGAGTAAACACACCAGTCCTATCTGTTAGCGGTAATGTTAAAAACAACGCAAATGAAAGTAATTTCCAAAAATGTACACACGCGGCAGTGACTTTTTAACCTTTTCTTCATCTGTTGGTTACGATTATTTGTTGCTTATAGGCCTAACTATTTC
The DNA here is from genome assembly GCA_949752735.1 of Lumbricus terrestris. NCBI lineage: Eukaryota > Metazoa > Annelida > Clitellata > Crassiclitellata > Lumbricidae > Lumbricus > Lumbricus terrestris. The sequence goes on along the minus strand of OX457046.1, from coordinate 39,663,734 downwards.
GTGACACTGGCAGGTTATTCTTTCATGTAAGGCTAATGCTGGAAATAGCGTGCAACAGGTTGTGCTGAACACCTTTAAGAATTATTTCCCCCCACTACAAATGATGACAAATTCGTATCATCATGCAATAACTCCGCCACTGGTTGCACTGTGCCAGTACCAGTCCCAAGTCTGGATAATGGAGGAGGGCGACTCTAATGTCTATTGTGTCGTTAAACTGTAACTATTACTTATCGTGCAATAGTTATATGATAGCTTTTGGATCAATCGCAATACGATCTCAGAGACTATTATGACTTGTCATAAACATAGCTTGCTATTGTTAATAATGGCGTCATCACATCATAGCATGCAGCACGGCTTAATGCTGTAATAACGGGCAACTCACCGTATTCAACACCTTTTACACAAATTATTGGAAGACGGTATATATATAATGGAAAATAATCTTTCAGAAGACTCGATATCTTCTTCAAAATTCAAAGGTGACGCCCGCTGTATCAATCGGGCTCAATATAATATAGCTTATCATGTTAGGCTATAATCATACAATTTCATTAAAATATTGTTTCACACCATATAACATAATTTCATTACAAAACATGTGGAATCGTCTCTGCTCAATAATTCCTACATGTACCGTATGGTATACTATCATGCGATAATATAATGAAAATATCATTTTATACTATATACTACATATATTACATTATAGAACTATATATATATATATATATATATATATATATATATATATATATATATATATATATATGCTGTGTAGGATTATAATTATAAAAGCTCTTAAAAGTGCTGTAATACGCCAAGCAAATTTATGTCCAGGGTAACGGCCTCTGTTGTCATAGACCCTGGTCAAATTGGATCCATCCATAATTATGAACAACTGTCAACTATTGTATTCTCGCAGCGCCAGTCGGAAGCTTGCATTAAGTGGAAAGACGACGTTAATTTATGATCATGTAGGACTAGAATAACACCGTCACTGCTTTGCCTCTGGTGGTGCAAGTATTCAGGCTGTCTAAAATAGAGGGGCAGCTCTAAGCATGATCTTTGCCGTGATAAACAGCAACACTGCAACAGTCATACGGTAGGGCAGTGCTGTCCAATCGCATGTGGCCCGCGAGCTGATTACCAGTGGCCCGCCTAATCGGTGCATTGACGATGAAATGAACGTTCGAGCTGTATTAGTGACACCTTTTTAACGTAATTTACCAAAATTATATAAGAAGAAATTTGATTTTACGGTTCACCTTTAGAAAATGGACATATCGTACTAAAGACATTAAACTCCGCCATAGTTAATAGCTGTATTATGCCAAACAAGTTTTTTATAAGGACAACCGACTCTGTTGTCAAAAGCCCTCGTCAAATCCAGATCCATCCATCCACTAATGACATTGATCTCCACCACATCCAAATCCTATAATAAATGAGGATGGCGATGCTAGTGATATCTGCTGTCGTTAAATTGAAACAACTACTAAAAAATTTTAATTGGTGCTCGAGCATTCATTGCGATTACTACCATATTTTTAAAACCGCGCTGTTTCCACCCTGACAGTGCCAATCCCATGTCTGATAAAGGATGAGGGCGACACTAATGGTCTTTTCTACCACACAGGAACGTTAAAGTGCACCAAACCAACAGCGGCATTACATAAGCGCCCTCGTGAGGTTATTGTAAGGCGCTATATAAATGTTCATATACATACATACATACATACATACGTTAGCAGCTACTTTTAGGAAATAATAGACAATTGCGTAAAACTCAATTATAATATTATTGGAACCTGAGACAAGTTCCAGAATTGAACTAAACAAGTTTAAAGAACTTGCTCGAGTTGATTCGAACAATGAAAGACAATTCAGAATTCGCTAGCAGTTGATTGTTTAAAAGGAAGTTTGTGGAAATACACTGACTTCTTATTTTATATATTGCAAAGCATTATAAGCGATTGAGACACCTCCCTTCATAATACCCGGATTTTGACCGCTTGATTGACGATGCAGACAATAGACTCTTAAAGGGGGTCATGTGGAATTTCAATCATGTACTCCGAGGCATGTTTCCACATATTGTTAAAAGGCCTTATGCTCTGCGTTCGCGATCACATGACTTTGAACTGCCTAGAAAATATGACTTTAATTTCATCTCTCGAGTACTTTTTAAGACTGTTCGCAGTGTTAACTCTAGGAACCAGTAATAAATCTTTTCGCAACCTCCACACTTGAATTTCTGTTTGGTATACTACAGCGTACTTGTGTACCATTGTCGTAAATACCTTGGAGGACACCGATCTCTTAACTGCCGTAAGTCTTCTGAATTGGTAGAAGTTGGAGCAGGTCATTTCACAATGTCAATGATATCTACCGTACAACTGATACTTTTTCCTTTAAAGAGCTGTCACAATAAATTCCTGAAATATGAATGTTTAGCCTTGCATTAATTGCAGTCTCCATGCCTGCTTCTTTTCAGTATATTTTGCAAGGTTCGACATTATGTCAGAATGACGGACAATTCGCTCTCTTGAACACCTTTTATACGGGTTATTGCAATGTTATATAAACATGAGCGGAATTTGGTAAACTTCAACTAGTTCTTCAATTACGATAATTATCATCGTTTACACCAAGCTTACAACAACGGCATTAAACGATTCACTATTATAAGTAAATTCTAAGATCTCATTATACGAAAATAAATAGCGTTGGCAGGTAATGCAGTGGACAAAACTCATAAAGCGATATCCATAATTGAGTAAAATTCAACGCAATTACGCAGTGTACCGATTGATAATCATTTAATATCACTTGCTAGCATGGTCAATCATATCCTATCGGACTAATCGTAAACGTAATCATGAGTTTATACAACGCCAATTCAAGATGAACTCATCAGAGAGACTCCTGACCTGACAGCATCAAGCCACATTCAAAGATTTGTCCAATAAAGCAACACTGGTGAAATCTCTTTAGGCTTGGGTTAGATGATATTTCATAGTCTTCGTCATCATCAGCACTTGGTTGCATTGAAATAGAATATTGGACGACAAAACACATTCTACGAGTTGCTGAACAATTGTCGTGCATCAGTCGAAACAGATAAGAAAAGACGATAATAATAATTAAATATATTTAATTAAACTAATAATTAATTAATAACGATATAATTAGTAGTGAAAGTCTATGACTAAATGGCACTATTATATAGTGCTATAATTTTTAATGAAAACTAGTTCTTTTCATTCAGGTCACTTTAGATGTAAAGTAATCTACCGGAAAATCCCAGCAGTCTTAAAGTAATAGGCTACTAAAAGTTCTGATTCTCTGAATACATACAAACTTCCGCCACCCAGTTCTATCTGTGTGTATATCGTATGCAACAACGACGAAGTGTCGGATCTAATCCGAAGGACCAAAGACTGCGCTGCAGATTTTGTGTATGTCTATTTGCGCATAATTATATATATGCGATGAGAAGAATTGCAATCTCCATATAAAAAACTTTCTAACGGAATGTTCAGAAATTATACAAGAAACAATTTATAAAATTTATTCAATAGAATGAAGCTGCAAAATGGTCACCAAAACCAAACTGTCGGCCATGGCGTAGCAATTTTCAATGGGGTTAAGGTCCGGCGAGTTCCCGGGCCACGGAGCTAGCAATTGAACGTGATTCTGCGCCAGCCAGTTCTTAACAACTTTTGCCTGATGGCAAGGGCCCCATCGTGTTGAAACGTATCACAATCGTGGATTGTCATGAACCGAGGCAACTTCTCTTTCAGAATGCCAAGGTAAACAGCCGCATTAATAGTTGTCCCTTCCGGCATGAACCACAAACCGCCTCTCCCTTTTACACTAATGGCACCCCAAACCATAACTTTTGCAGCATTCTTAACGGTTGGGACGATGTAACGATTACAGAATCTTTGCTTTGGTGGTCGTCTGACGTGCCTCGTAAAGGCATAGAATTGTGAAATTGTACTCTCGTCGCTAAACATCACGAGCGTGTGGGTGCAAGATATCACAACAGAGTACTGTGAAAAACTGTGCATGTCAATGCCTTCACGTATTGCCATGGTTATCGCCAACAAGGGCAAACACACTAGATACTAGCCAGTGAAGAGGTACTTGCAGCTGTAAGCTTATAAGTACAGGGTTAGAGTTAGTAGTAGGTTAAGTGTCTAATACTCATGTTTCTTGGAGAAAAAGTGTCAAAATCTTGTGTTCTTTGGACTAGCAGTAAGAAAACATAGAGAAATAGTCAAAATTGGGGGTGATGCATGCATTATGGCCATGACTGTACTATAAAAGAAACAGAACATCAATTATTAGCCTAAATGTTAATTCAGAGATTTTTCCCCCGTTTCCATGGCTTGTGAAAGACGATGGAATTTCGTCTGTCAGTTCCTTGGCAACCGATAGTAAGAGACGAAGAGGCAATTGATTTTAAACACCGTTATAAAATTATCTCTAAATGCTATATAATCTGAAAATGAAAAGAGGAATCGTTTAGCCGCTCTAGCGATTCGTCTTTGGAAGGGGGAAACGTGATGGTAATCATGATGATGTATAATAGGATAATATCGACTCTTGCTTACTTTTAGGAACTCACTTTTTATGGAAACTAAGACTAACCTCAGTGAATTAAAGCAATCTAGCCTAACGAAGTTGCTTGGTTGGATTCGAATGTCAACCAAAATGTGAATCAAAATTCGTAAACAGTTGATCATAGGAAATGGAATTTTACCAAATGACACCGACATTGTTAGATATTCGTTTATTGACAAAACTATGTGACACATGTGTACATAGTGATATGGAAACAAGTATTGAAAATGACATGACGCGGACATGGCGCATTAACAGACGCCAGGTGTAGGCTTCAGTGTTTAATCATCTAGGCATCTCCAGGAGGGAGCAGTCCCTCCCAAGGAATAACCTGCACTATTATTTGATTACAGATTTGTCCACTAATATATAATGAAGAAATGGATTATACATCAAAAAAGGACAAAAGATCAGAAAGATTAGAATTTACTACCGAGATTCGAGATGGAAAATTTATTCAGTGAAGAAATTGTGGTTTGATATAAATGGATGTTAAGTCACAAGTATTTTATTGTAGGCTTACTGTTAATCTGTTACAGTAACAGTACTGTTCTGCACTGTGCTGTATTTTACGTATTGTATTGAATTGCATTGCAGTGTTTGATACGATTACTGCACATAAAACAGATGCATCATTCGATATTTATGCCACACCTGCGCCCCTCACGAACTCTGTTATAATGAGTGCATTGACTGTACACTGCGGTGCGAATATGACATGACGATAGAGACGACAGAAAGAATGCTGATGCTAAGTAAGTGAAGCTGCCAGCGCTGCATAGACAGCAATTCCACTCAGTCTATGGCTTAGGGAACTTAACCTCTTTATACTGCATAAATACATTATGGCCGACGAGCTGTATTATTGAAAGAAATTTTTTCCGGGGAAAACGGTCTCTGTTTTCATATTAAGCACTCGTCAAATCCATCCTTCAACAGTCTTTATTACACAATGAGCGAGGCAATGTCCATTATATATAGCACCGTGTCAATTTGTTTCAAAGGTGTCCAGCAGCGACCATCGAAAATCAGTTTGAGAGTTATTACGATTGGATGGATCGAGATTTGACAATAGAGGCCGTTTCCTTCGAAAAAATTGCCTGTCATAATTATACAGCTCCTTATTATTTTTACGATTATCTTTTCTCATCGCCTATTATAGTTGGGGTGGTTTGACAACTCATTCTATCACATTGTATTAAGTCAGATGAAGAGAGTTCTTATTAGAAACGAATAATTATAGATGATAATTGCTATGCAGGGACTAACCATGACCAGAGATCTAGGGATCTCTGTATCATACAAATGCGAATTTTTGCGTCGCCGTTATCTTTGCTCTGTGCAGCTTGTTCGCGAAATCGAAAAAAGCGGGTAATTATATTTTACTCTGAAGTTTAGCGTGCAAACATTGCCTCAGAGTCTGTTGCCCACAATTATACAGTTTTTATTCGATGCAATGAAGACTACCGACTTTTCATGTTACTTAGGGGACGTTATTCCTACATTTATGAAAATAGACAAAACCTATTTATATATATCGATGCTTAGTGTTTTAGAGGGGTGTAGGTAACTATAGAGCTTTGCAAATCAGATTTGCATGCCAATGGCCAAAACTCTTTTTGTGAACTCAACAGTCAAATACAGTAATTGCATTCACTGATTCAGTTCACTCTTCCCTCCCTGTATCTTCAACCAATTCACACAATTCGCCAGCAACGTGGATGGAAGTCCCTCGATACCCAGGCCTTTTGTTCTGCTCTTCGTACCACGAAACTCTTCGCTTCAGCTGAATCGTTGGATGAATTAACAGTCTCTCAGCTCTTTGACCTCTTCTCTTCAACTACAACAGTAGATAGATTAAGACTATTCTGGAACATTTGACCTTAACCATGGTTCAACTTTTCCAAACCACCCATAACCATGGTTCAAAAATATGTCGACCCATAACCATGGTTCAAAAATATGTCGACCCATAACCATGGTTCAAAAAAATATGCCGACTCAGCAAAAAATATGTCGACCCATAACCATGGTTCAAAAAAATATGCCGACTCAGCAAAAAATATGCCGACCCATAACCATGGTTCAAAAATACAACCACCCATAACCATGGTTCAACTTTTTCCAACACACAAATTTTTTTTTTTTCCTACTATATAAAATAACAAAAAAAAATATTTTCTTGATCCGTTATGCATTCAACCCAAACCATGGTTCAACTTCTACCAACCACCCCAGCCCACGCCTATGACTCATCGCGCCAGGAATTCCCAGTAGTTTCGAATTTAGGGCGGCGGGGAAAATACCCATCATCACATGGCTACTAAGTCTTCATTATTTACCCACGAATTAAAAGACTCTGGATAGCCAAGCCATTTAACAAACGATTTCTTCCCACGTTTCCTGATAATCTTTTCAATCCTATATATTTCCTGAGTTGTCTTCTGTAGCTCCTGTTCATAAAAACTCCCCTGTATTTCCTCTCCATTTGAATCAGTAATCTTATAAGTTGGAGGAACCGTGTATTGAACTCCAGACACGGTAAAAACTTCTTCCGTCCACCTAGGTGTATAACCCTTGTCAAAAATATTCTTCTTCTTAGTTATTCTGACTTTATCACCAATCGAGAATCTAGGCATAATTGGTTCAGAAATCTCTTTGCCATATAAATTCATAAATACAGTCTTTTCATTCACTTTCAAACTAGCCTTCGTGGGGGTCATTTTAATGGAAGAATGTCTTGTTTCATTATAATTACCCACCATTTCATCTAATATATCGATGTATCTTCTCGTTGAATTAGCGGTAAAGTACTTGAACATTTTATCTTTCATCGTTCTGTTCCATCTCTCAACAACGCAAGATTTTTCCTCATTCTCAGTAGAGTACAAATCAACCAAATTCTTTACATCCTTATTATAAAATTCTTTCCCTTTGTCAACCCATAATTTAACAGGCTTCCTCCCACCCTCGAGTATCTTCACAAAACCACTAGCTGTAGATTTCCCACTCTTATCATTCAATGGCACAATCCAGCCGAACTTTGAAAACACATCTATAACGGTTAATAGGTATTTCACCCCATTATTATCTTTAGCAAATGCCTGCATATCTACAAGATCAGCGGCCCATATCTCATCTATCCCATTAACAATCACCTTTCTCTTTCTAAAATGTTTAACCACTGGTCTATGCAGTTCATTCGCCAACGTATCTGTCCACTTTAGCGTTTTTTCTTCCTCCCCGCGACTTTGCCGTTTTTTGAAGGTAAACCCAAACCAAGGCTCGTTTTAGCTGACAAGATTGGTTTAACGATTGCCCTCTCTACACGCTCCCGGATAGTAGGATTAGGAATGTTGTTCAAATCATTAATCATAGCTCTATCTGCGATATTCCTAGAAGCCGTATCGGAGTGTTGATCGTAAGCTAAATCGGGGTGATAAGCCGCGTTATCTACCCTATCCACAGGTTTGCTCCACTCTTTGAAAGTCCCGTCAGGATTCAGTCTCTTGTCTAGCCTTGTACCTGGGCCTGTAAAATGGTGGCCTGGCAGATGCATCTCACCGGGAAACTCAGCCCAAGGTAGCTCAATGTTACTAGTAGCTGCATTCAACGAACTAACCAGATCTCCCCCTTTCGTAGCGGAAGCTTTTACGAATTGAGTTTTTGTTTTACCACATACAACGCAAACGCCCCTAAGCATGGATCTTCCGTTATTAGCGACGGCGTTCTGCACATCTCTCGTTTCAGTCTGTTTTTTACATTTTACGCAATACATTTCGCTTTTTTAATACAAATGTGTCACAATCCATGAAAAGGTACCAAGTCTTAGTAATGGAGTTAGAGCTACCACAACATAGGTTAATAATTACTGGACAGAATTTAAAAAAAATTGAAGTTAATATCTTCTCATTTCCCAGAGATATCAGGATTCACACGACATATGAATTAATCGTTAAAAAAGGTAAAATTATATTTGAAACCCATAGAACACTAATCCATGAAAAGATACCAAGTCTTAGTAATGGAGTTAGAGCTACCACAACATAGGTAAATTATTACTGGACAGAATAAAAAAAAAATTAAGTTAATATCTTCTCAATTCCCAAAGATATCCGGATTCACACGATATATGAATTAATCGTTACGAAAAGTAAAAAATAGACCCCAACGTCCTTTTAGGCTGTTTTCTGACGAAACTGTGAACTAAGACTTGGTACCTTTTCTTGGATCGTGACACAAATATATAAAATGGAAATCAAAGATCTGAGTTGGGGATCTGCGCTATCGAAAAGATTTAATAATCCTTTGCTCCCCAAAAGTATACGGGGGCTGATAATCGGAAAGTCAGGCTGTGGTAAAACGACGCTTCTTCTGAATCTATTACTCAGGCCAGACTGGTTAGACTATAATAACCTCCAGGTATTCGGCAAATCTCTGTTTCAACCTGAATATCGCATTATTAAAAAGGCCTTCGAAGAAAAATTACCGAAAGAAGAGATCGTTGGATTATTCGAGCTTCAAGACGAAATCGTGAAACTAAACGCGTCGCCAGCCCTTATTATGGAATATATGGCTAAAGAATCAAAAGCTAAATCCGATATAATTGCCAAGTTCTTTGAAAAAACCGATGATGTGCCAGACCCGAGTGCCTTAAGTAGTGAAAAGAAGAATCTGATGATTTTTGACGATTTACAGTTGGAAAAACAAAACAAGTGCGAAACATATTATATTCGGGGAAGGCATAGTAATGTGGGCTGTTTTTACCTCGCTCAGAATTATTTCAAACTGCCGCGGCAAACGATCAGAGAGAATGCAAACTTTATTTGCCTGTTCAAGCAGGACACGAAAAACCTAGACCATATTTACAACGACCATGTTAGTACAGACATGCATAAAGAGGAATTTAGAAAACTATGCAAAACGGTGTGGGAACAACCGCACGGATTCCTTGTTATTGACCTGAATAGTGAAAAGGACAATGGCAAATACCGATGCGGATTCGACGTATTTTATATAATCGAGGATCCGCTGTAGTAAAAATTATTGCATAATAAAAAATGGAATCATCGCTTCTCAAACAGATAGCTGATAATACGGAAAAGACGGCTCGTAACACGGAACCAAAAACGTCAACTACCATTAACCTGTTCGTAACGAACACACGAATCAGAAGCAAGCTTAATCCACCACTTGAACTAGACAAAAATAAAAATTATGAAATGGCCCTCGAACGTCTCGCAACGTACTATTCTTTTCCAAATATCGACGAGACAAACAACAACTTTACGTATTCGCCGGATGACGCCACAGACTGGATTACTATAAAAATCCCCGAAGGATGCTATGAAATAACTGATATCAACAATCGCATACAGAAAATAATGAAGGAGAGTGGTCATTACGACGCAACAAATGGAGAGTACTGTATCTCAATACAACCAGACAGCAATACGCTAAAGTCTGTGGTAACTATAGCGGGGAGCTATCGGGTTAACTTTAGACTTAAGAATTCGATCGGATCAGTTCTAGGTTTTGAAAAAGAAGGATTACCCTTTCGGAGCGGATCTTTCGACTCGGAGAAGGGGGTAAATATAACAAGTGTCAGCGATTTACTAGTGACTAACGACATTATCGGGTCTTCGTATATTAATGGATCAACGGCGAACCTGTTATATTCTTTTGCTGTGGGCGTAGGGCCGGGTTACAAAATTATCGAAGTGCCGAAGAATTTAATATATCTACCCATTACGCTATCTACAATTTCAACGATGACAACGATGCTCATAGATCAGAATGGTAAACAGATATTAATCTCAGAGGAGAAATCTTGTCGATTCGTCTTCATATCAGAGAAGTTTGAAAGTTTTTTTGTAATTTATAAAATGAGTCGCTACACGTGCTTAAAAGTTAATATTTCGGAAGCTCAAAAAGACAAAATTCAAAAATCTCTCCAAGCGGGAACTGGTGTGAGTATCAAACTAAGCCATAGCGATATAAACGGAGAGCATGCTTTGGCTTTCACGCGGGCACAGGTTAATAAATTAGCCAAAGCGTATGAAAAAGGAACAGGTGTGATCATCAAAATGAGTAAAACGCAATTGGAGAACAATAGAAAAGTCGAAGGAGGATTTATAGGTGCTATACTTCCGTTTCTAGCAACAGCGGGTAAATTCCTTGTGTCAAAATTGCTGCCTAGTTTAGCGATGGGGGCTATGAGCGGCTTAGGTTCCACAGCCACGTCGAAGATTGTTGATAAATTCAGCGGATCTGGGGTAGTGTATGTTAAGGACGATGATAAGTGGTTTAAGATAAGAGCAGCCGGGTCTGGTTTGTTCCTGTCCCCATGGCAGAAAGGCGCCTCGATAACAGCATCCGGGCTATACATGAAAACGGGGTCGGGGTATGTGCCTATAGGTAAAGGACTTTTGTTCGGTCCCAATTCTCCGTTTCAAAACATTCCGATTCTCGGTCAGATATTATAATTTAGTCTTTATAAAATGTCGATGCCATTACACAAATTTGGAACTAAACCAACTGGGGAGGTAGAGGTTAGAAAGCAACCCTTGCAAATCCATTGGACGGCGAAGAAGGATATTACCCACAATCCAATTAGGTTACTAGGAGGTGTAAGGTGGGAGATTTTTGCGCAAAATGTTATAACGTTACAACCAAAGGCAATAACTTCGCTAACTCTTGGACTCGGGGTAGAAATGAGTGCAGGACTTTGTCTCATTTCCCTCAAACAGAGTATCAAAGAACTAAGATGCAGTCTACAAAACGAAGTGGTTTCGGATGATGTGGTTGATGATATCATAGTCACTATTCAAAACAACTCCGATTCAGTGGTAACTATCAACGCGGGAGATTCGCTATGTCGTGTAAATTATCTAATCTAAAAAATATATCACGTAAATAAAACGAATGGAATACGAAGGCATTAAAGTAACACATTCACTCTATCCGAAGCTACCGTCGGCACCGGAAGGAGAAATACATATCGTCGCAGGGTCCGCGCAAACCTATCGGCTCCAAAAGATTGGTGAAATAAAGAAGGAAATCGAACAAGAACGCGATAAAAGAACAGCGTTGAGTAAAAAGTACCATAGAAGTGTAAGCGTAATCGGTGCAGTAGACGGAGTCCTCTCAGCGGTCACGATGGGGCTTGGAATTTCAGGAATCGGAGTATTATCCACTATAATCGCAGCACCCATTGCTATGGCTTTGCAAGGAGCGGCATTAGGTGTGGGGTTGCTAAGTATAATCGGTATATACATCAGTAAGAAGCTTGCATTGAAGGCTGAGAAGCATGAAAAGATCAAAACGCTAGCCGATGCGAAACTCAACACGATCAGCGACCATATTTCAAAAGCTCTCATGGACGATAACATTTCATACGAGGAATATTCGTTGATTCTGAGCGAGATTGAAAAATTCAACGGCATGAAAGAAGAAATTAGGAGTAATATTAAAGTTGCGATCGACGCGATGGATGAGGTGACGAAACAATCACTCATCGATCGTGGAAAAGATGAAGCCCGGCAGTACTTTCAATCTATGTTTGAGAAAAATAACGAATCTATCAAAAAGACGACTAACGCGAACATACGTGAAATCATGTAGACGTATGTCGTTACGTCAGGAAATACGTCCAACTTATGTTTTTCACACGTCTAAAAACACGTCTGAAAAACATTATATTTTTTTACTTAATTAAAATGCCGGGTATAATAATCAAAGACTTCGCGAAAGGAGACGATTACAGTGCAAAATATCAGAAAAACAGGAAGAATATTCAACAAAGCAATTTATCGGAGATAATAGATGATTCGTGGGTGCAAAGAACAATCCTCGACTATATCGATAAAAAGCATATGATGAAAGCTGAGACGGATGAAAAGATCAAAACGCTAACTATGGAGACAATCAACACGATCAACGAGTATATTTTAAAAGCTCTCCAAGACGATAACATTTCAGATGAGGAGGGTCCGGTAGATATTAAAATAGAGGCGGATATTAAATCCGAAATGGAAGGGGAAGAAAGAGACTATCAATGTACGAAATGGTTTTCAGTTGGTAACGAATCTATCAAAAAAGACTAACATACGTGAAAACATGTAGACGTATGTCGTTACGTCAGGAAATACGTCCAACTTATGTTTTTCACACGTCTAAAAACACGTCTGAAAAACATTATGTTTCTAATTTTAAAATGTCGTTTCTAAAAATAACCGACCCAGCGAAAAGAGACCTTATCGTTGCAGAATATCTGAAAACAAAGAAGAATATCCAACAAAACTTTTTATCGGAGAAATTAGGAGATTCGGGGCTTCAGCAAGATTTAACCAAGTTCTTCAAACCTATCGTCGATTCCCAATCCGCAATTTCCAAAGAGCAAAATGTCTTATTCTCCGCGATCAACCAAAATTCGGTAGCTACTTCAAATGCGCTACAAGCACTTCCTTCGTTACAAGGCCTTCAGCGTCCGGCGATAGAAGCGTATAACCCCAATCCGATTGAGGATATCAAAACCCTGTATTTAGGAGATATGGCGACTAAGCACCTTCGTCAATACGCCTCCGATAAAAAAATCGCCGACACGACCTTTGGAATAAAAGAAAAAAATAAGCAATTCTATATCGGCGACACTCCGATTTCGATTCAAGGAGATGACGTGACGGTGGGGGATAAGACTTACACAGGAACACCGGGACTTTGGGAGTTGTTGACGATGAAACAGCCGGACGTCGCGATATACGATGATAATGACAAGGCCGATTACGCCGAGATTCTCATCACAACGAATGCTATAAGACAGGAAAAAAATCCAAACAAACCTAAATCATCTTCAAGCGATAAATACAAAACAATTGTCAAACCGATATGGGAAAAGATGACCCTAGGTGCGGTAGGTAAAGGTGTCGATGTAATCGTCATCTCCGAAGACCCAAATGTATTAGTGAAACGGCTAGATTTATTAGTTAACGGCTTCAACGCGGGTAACACCGGAGTAAGAAACGAGCTCGTATCGATATGCGACGCGCTACTACGACAAGGAGTGATGAGTAAGGATATTTACAAAAATATAATGTCGATATTATAAAAAATGCTGATCATTAAAAGAAGGAGTTACAGGAAGCGATACGTTATCGGTGGATCAGGAATATTGGATACTATTTCAGGATTTTTCAAAAGACTTGTTACATCGAACGCCGCCAAACAGTTAGCGACAAGAGCTCTTAGTGCGAGTAAAGACGTGGCGACAGAAATTGGGAAAAAGGCTATCGATGTTGGAAAAACCGCCGCAACCGACGCTGGAAAAAGATTAGTAGAGAAAGCGGCGGCTAAACTGTTGGCTGCTCCAAAGAATCAGGTTAATCAAGAAAGTAGAGATATTCTTGCTCGATATAGTAGCGTCGGGGCGAATCCGGAGAATATCAATAATCTGATGATGGGAAGTGGCTCGAAGAATGCCATATTGATCCAAGATTTAGTGCGTAAGCGAAACGGTGCGGGAATGAAGGTCGTGTAAAAAAATATTATTATAATAAAATGAAATCAGATATTCTAAAATTTGCCGAACAACCTCTGATTGATGAGGCTATCGAGCGCTACGAATGGTACCAGTATGAACCGATATCGGGATCGAATCTAAACACCGCTGGAGAGATTAGAATCGACATTTATTCTCAAGATGTTTACAACCATCCGGCGGAATCTTACCTATTATTCGAGGGGAGATTGACGAAGGCGGACGGCACCTTTTACGTTAATGCCGATGCCGTAGCCCTTACGAATAATGGACTCATGCATCTTTTCAACAATATTAAATACACATTAGGAGGAACTCAAGACATTGAATCGTTATTTCACCCAGGTCAAGCGACTACGATGCTTGGTTTACTCAAATACCCAAATGATTTTCAACTGGCTCAAGGATTAAATCAGCTGTGGTACAAGGACAGTGGCGCGACGGCTGTTATCGCTGATAATATAGGTTTCAGCGTTCGACAGTCGTATCTAATTCGAAAACCGGATGCCAAGGGCACGTTTAGTTTTATCGTTCCATTGAGCCATATTTTCGAATTTTGTGATGATTACGACAAGGTTGTTTTTGGAATGAAACACACGCTAACTCTTGTTCGCAAAGCCGACGATGACGCAATTTTTCGACTCGCCGCTGCGGGTGCTGGGAAAGTTAGGCTAGACAAAATCTCGTGGTTCATGCCGCACGTTAAGCCATCTCTCATGGAGGATTTGGAACTGGTCAAAACGATCCAATCGAAAGCATCGCTACCTGTTGCCTACAGAGCTCGTCAATGCGATACTATTACCGTCCCACAGGCGACTAATTTTAACTGGTCACTTGGCGCTAAGTCAGCGTCTGAGAAACCAAGGTACATCATCATTGGATTTCAAACCAATCGTGACGGTGATCAAGAAAAAAACCCATCGATTTTTGATCATTGCAATCTGACGAACATGTACGTCACGATGAACCAGGAACGATACCCAGCCGTCGACTACAACTTATCATTCCCGAATCAACAATTCTCACGAGCTTACAGAGAAGCGGCCACGTTTAGCGAAAAATTCTACGGAACGGACGAACTGGTATCGCAAAGCAATATCACACCGGTAGACTTCAAAGACCTGTTCCCGATTATGGTGTTTGATGTAAGCAAGCAAGCTGAGCGTGTAAAGTCCTCGGTATTCGATATCCAGATCAAAGGTACTTTTAATGCTGCTCCGCCGGCTAATACGAATGCGTACGCGGTGCAGATTTACGACAAGTTACTCAATTTTCAATCGGATGGCGTGAAATTGAACGCGGTGTATTAAAAAAATATCTTGTACTATAAAAATGAAACTGACAGAATTGAAAACGCTGGTTAGAGAGCACGGCATCAAAAGATGGACTCATCTCAACAAGCCTGAACTCATCGATCTATTGTTTGAGAAGGGTGTACTCTCTCATGATATCGCTGAAAAAGAGAAACAACGGCGAGAACCGAAGGTGCCAAGCACGGATCCAAAATATGAGAGATTGAAAAATATCAGAAACCAACCGAGACGAGTAGATATATTAGACCGTGAAACGGGTGAAGTAAGCTCGTATTCATCGCTTTACAAGGCGGGTAAAGCACACGGGGAAAGCGCGCGAACAATCTTATTTTTCGATGGTCGAGTATGGAGAAACAGATACGAAATTAAAGTTTATGAGAGAATGGAGGATGACGATTTTGTAACGGATTTGGTAGAAATTTAAATTCAAAACTAAACGTGGTTTCGAATTTAGGGTCGTATGAAGGCTGCTGAAAAGTCATAGGCCTGAATGTTTGCGGCAGCGTTTGACATTACAACTATCTCGAGGTAGTCGGTATTAGTTAATCGAACTAGGCAAGTACCCGATGCATTATTATTCGCTCCAGCCGTACCTCCACCACCAAAGTCACCTCCGCCACCGGGCATCTTCATGTACACCACCCCATTTTTGATTAAGGAAACATTACCGTAAGTTCTAGCACTATTGGCGTGAAATTCCACAAACACCGTAACCATATAACATCCAGCTTTCTGAGGAAAGAATCGTTTCAAATTTATGAAGCAATTATCCGGATCGAATCTTTTTGTATTAAAATTTACTGTCGTGGGGGTGTTAGCGGGGATAGCCTGAACAGCGTGGGAGTAGGCACTAAACGCCGGGCCAAAGAATCGGTTGGTCGAAGCAATTTGTTCGTCGACATATTTTTTATTAGTCAAATGATTATCGTTAGACGGAATGTAAGGGTGATTCGTTACCAAATCTACACCTTGTCCATAACTTAGAGCCTCATCCATTCCTGCATCCGGATTATTCGTTATAGGTAGACCTTTTATCACGCGGCCATTCATATCTAGATCTCCAGTAGCCGCATTCGCTCCATCTACCCTTAGAAAAGTATTGTTGACTTGAGTTAATGTAACACCCCCTGCTATTACTCGTGGCGCTGATCCACCATCCATTCGTCCAAAAATATCAACAGGCATTTTATTACGCGATTAATATTTTCCCCAGTCGCTATTGTCGTAAGAATGCGAGGGAAAAGTCCTTAGCAACTATACCCAAAGCGGTGTGTGAATAAACGCCTATCTCGAGGTAGTCGTTTTCGGTTAGATAAATTATGGTACTACCTGTTGCATTGATAGTTGAACCTGACGCACCCACTCCACCCGCAATTTGCATATGCACCCCTCCATTTTTATACAGGTAAACGAAACCCGAAGTAGCAGCACCGAATAAACGAAATTCTATGTGCGTCGAAACGATATAGCAGCCGGCTTTATCAGGAGAGATCTTATTCCATCCTACGCGATGGTAGATATCTCTTTGGAATCTTGCTATATCGAAAGAAACTTTTGTGTATGTATTGGCGCTTATGGCTTGCGTAGCTGAAGTGTACATGCTAATCGCGGGTCCGATTGCTTTCGCGTCGACATATTTTTCAGCCGTTGCATCGACGTATTTCTTATTAGTCAAATGATTGCCGTTCGACGGTACATTATCGTGATTCGTTATCAAATCTATAGTTTGCCCCCGACTTAGAGCCTCATCCATTCCTGCTTCCAGAGTATTCGCCGTAGGTAGACCTTTTATCACGCGGCCATTCATATCTAGATCTCCAGTAACAGGGTTTGCTCCATCTACCCTTAGAAAAGTACTGTTTGCTTGAGTTAATGTGACGCCGCCTGATATTACTCGTGGCGTTGATCCGCTATCCATTTGACCAAATATGTTTACAGGCATTTTATTACGCGATAATATTAATACAAACTATTGATAACATTTTGAAATTTACAACCATCGTTCATCGTCTTTTTCAAAACGTACAAGCATAGATGACCGCAAAACACTTCGTTGTCGGGTTGAATTCGTTCACTATTATAGTAGACGGGACTGTGTAAATACTTTATCAATTCCAGAGGGGGTGGTAGACCGTAGCTGTCAAAATATATTTTATCCTTGCCGTTCTTTAAAAAAGCGCACCAGTGGGTCCCTCTACCGCTCGAGTCATCCAGGTTTAGAATACCACACTCGTTCGTTCTTGGCTTCTTTGGCAATTCATCTCGTAAAAAGACCCCCCTGAAGTTTGGAATATTCAGCTTCTTCACGGTATCGATTAGCTGTATGTTGGAAAGTGGAGAATTAGGAAGAACTACACCTTCGACGTTGATGTCTTTGTATGTCTTAAAGCTCATTTTTCTAAATGTTTTATAAAATAATGAGCCTTTACCTCTTGCATTACATACAGCCAGGGATCTATTTTGTTCGATTTTTGCATATTTTTTACCGGTAGCAGCGGGCGTAAATTCACCCAATTCATGGCTTTAAAAAGTTCTTCTTTGTCTAGCAAATTGAATGATGATATTGGCAACACATGATCGATATGCCAAATCGAGCCGTAATTATCCATGGTCATCCCTTCATCTAATTGGAATTCAATCCATCTGGTAAAGATTTCAAAGTCAATACCGATAAGTTGCCGCGTCGTTTGTGATTTCGACTTGCCTTTTAATGCTTCTCTAAGCCTGCCCTGCATACTTTTAAGTAGTTTAAACTTAGGATCATATAGCTTTCGAGCTTTGGAATACGCGTTGTTTCTTTTATTTTTACATTCCCTGCATTCTTTATTAAACCCATCTTTACATGATCTATCTTTTACAAACTCCGAGATGATCTTTTCATTCTTACAGCGGTAGCAAACTTTTCTTTCTTTTGTTTCCCTCACTTCAAGCTCCGAGTAGTTTTGTCTAAGTTCCTTCGTTTTGATATTGGCACACATTTTACAATAAGCAAAATAGCCGCTCTTATTACGTTTGTCTTTGTAAAATTCATCCAAGCTTTTTCCCATTTTACAATTGGTGCATACTTTTGATTCAGCCATTTTATAGAATATTTTTTTCTTTAGATCTAAGTATTTTTCAACGAGTAATGTCCATATGCCAAAGTATGAATCCCGTCCTCCATTATTACCCGCTTATCGTCTGCAGCGGACAGTGCAACTTTGTTTACTTCTTCGGTGTAAATTTCGTGAAGATGGGATCTGATTACATTCATCTTTCTTGACTGTTCTTTCCTCGTAAACAGACATTCTTTATAATCATCGTGGGTTATGGTTTTCTTGACAACGTTTTTCTTAACGCCCTTGCATTTCTTGTGGTCTACGCCGGCCATCATATACGAATACAACTTGGATCTAAGTCCCACGAATTCTTCAATTTGTTTACCCGCGGCTTCGTCCTTAAACATGCCAATGACCTTTTTATTAACTCCAGGTTCTATACCGGAGGGGTGGTCCTTTGCATAATCGCTTGTGTCAAACATGCTTCGAACATCGGGGGCTATATCAGCGAAAAAGTCAACGGTTTTAATTTCATAGGCTAGCGAATCCGTATCTGTGAATAATAGCTTTGCCCTATCTCCGTACTTGTTCTTGATGTAATTGTAGTGAAAATCATACATGAGCGTTTTACTCAAGTCTAGGATACACATACCGAGATATATTGGCTTGTTATAGAGCAACGAAGTCTTTTTCATGTGAATGGCAATTAGGTTTTGATCAAAAATAGTTCGACTGTCGTAACTCGTTTTCGCTGCTAGTTTTATGGCTTGTTTCTCGCTTGAAACTAGTTTTATATCTACGCGGGACTCTATATTTTCGCAAGTCTTACCAAACACACTATTGTTCATAAGTTTGAAAAAGTCTTTCTCGAAATCGTTTGTGGCTTTGGTCCTCAGGTTAGTATTTAGGTCGATATATTTTTTCAACCAGGTGCTTTCTTCAAATTTAATTCCTCGATGAATTTTGGTAATCTTCAAACCTAGGCTTTCATACAATTTTAAATTATCATAATGAACAACGTACATCTTTTTATCATTCAAATTTGGAATTAGTTTCGCTACATCTGAGCCCGGAGGTTTTACACTCTCGGGGGCCAGTGGATAATCGTTGTGGAGGTCGTGTAATTCTTCTGGATATTCTAAGTCGACTTCTAGTATACACCCCATTCCATCTCGTTTGGCAATGCTTTTCCAATCTTTCAGCTCAGTATCGGTCATCCATGCGAACCCATGAGTCGGCAGTGGTTTGCACATTGCATATCCGTACAAGTTGTTAGCGTCTAAGTAGGGAATGAATGTCGAAGGTTTGCTATCGTCAAACGTTTGCAAGTACTTATTGTTTGCTTGCCCATAACGATGTGAAATTGTGCTAACACCACCTCTTATCCCATGCTTGACCATTAGTATCATATCGTAATCGCTCAATAATTCTAACTTTACTCCAGTCAACTTTAATGAGGCATCCCATGCTAGTCCAGGAGAAGTGTAATACCAGGCGGGATCTAGGTTGTAGTTCTTCATACAAACGTCTCTAAAATTCTCAAAGACATCAGCTAGTAGGAGAACATCGCTCACGTTATATAAATCATGATATTCTCTGAATGTTTTGAAACCGAATTCGTTCCATACCACCTGTGCGTGGTTGTAGTCTTCGTCACTGATGCCTGAGTCGTTTAGTTTCGAATAGAATGCTGACTTTGGAGGTAGTTCTGTTTCATTCAATTGATCGATGGAACTAACGTGGTCGTACGGATACACCCCTTTTCTAAGCAAGAGATCGAGTCGATTGCCGGAATAGTACTTGCTTATATTTTTACACTGGTCTTTGCTTAGGTTCTTCGACAAAGCGTCGAGGCTCGCTGGCATGAATCTAAAACTATCGATGAAACGTAATTCACGCTTGACCTTTTTCTCTTTCCCTTCTTTGTTAATAAACTTATCGACTACGATCTCTCTGCTAAATGAGATATACTTCTCTTCATTGCAGGGGATGCATTTAATCTGTTCATTATCACCACCTCGTAATTTCTTCACGAATAGATGGCTATCGTAGCCGGTTAGATTATGGAATACTACTGGGAAAAACTTGGGGACTCTATACTTTAGATTACAAATCTTATGAGCTGCGCCTCTGAATTTACCAGTCAGGTGACAGTGGTCTCTTACTCGCATGTTATTGTCATTATCATCATCAACAAAGAACTCACTCCCGCATATATGGCAAACAGTAGCCGAGTTGAATAGCTCCTTGTCATCCTTTCCAAATATCATTTTCTTTGGGAATTTAAATCGATTATAAATATCTTTTACATTCTCGACAAGACTGTCAATAAAATCCTGCGCTACGTCATCGTCCTCGCTCTTCGCTGTAAACGTTACAGGAGCTTGCGAATATAGGTCATCATCGAAACATTTTATGTGGTAACAAAACGAGCTAGGTGTATGTTTCTGGTATTTATTAGTGTAAGACGTGCTGGGATCGGGTTGACATGTATCGATCGGTTTAATGAAGGACTCGAAATCCGCATAGATAATAAAAGGTACTCGCATTTTTCGATAATAATTTTTAAAACTCAACATAGTTCCTGGACTTGGGAGTTCTATTCGTTGGGTGTCATGTTGAGAACAGTACTCGATGTGTTTGTTAAGCGAGTCTATCGATCTGTAACCGATTAAACATCTTCTACAATAGTGCATCGAATTTACAGATTTTTCTGTTCGTGCCGCCATCAATCTATTAAAGTTCTTGATCCAACAGTAATGCTTCTTTTCATCGTCGGAAATAAGCAGTAGATCTACACAGGTATCACTTTCATGCTTCGATATGTATAATGGGTATACGCTCTTTTCAAAGCCGAATACGCTAACGCTAATGTTATTACGGCGCTCAAACTTATTTATAATATTGGCATCAGCAGCAACTGGGAACACGATACCACCCCAATCGAGTTTCTTAGATTGTTCTACCAGGTCTTTAGTGATTCTATGCGGGTTATCTTCAGTTGGATTCAACGCCCTTGTAATACACCATTTGAAACATTCTTCGTCTTCGTTTCTCATATTAATAATAGCCTTTTTATTTACCAAATACTCGGGAAGCTGAATAATTATATGAACTACCTTTCAATGGCTTGTATACCACTGTATCGATATCCAACTTCAAAACGGCCTTGAATCGCCAATTGCTACCCCGCATCTGATAACTCGCCATGCTCTCCTTAATTTTATCCACTGCGTTGGTATATATTTCCTTCACATCGGTTGCTTCTAAAATAATATCAGTCTTTGATTTGAAATTAGGCTCAGCCGTTGCTATTTCACCGGATTTTATGTCTACTTTCTCCATTACACACATGAGATTGAGTTGAACTTTTACCCCTCGATTTTTCGCTAGCATCCTAACTACCTGCGATCTTACAGCCTTGAGAAAAGATTCAACATCGATCCTGTTGTTACCATCGATCGTGTATCTTTTTGTAAACCCTTTGATAGCCGCCGCAGTCTCTCGAAGTTTGAACCTATGAATGGGTGGTTTTATTTGAGGGGGTAACTGACTAATCTCACTAGTCAACCAATCCGAAAAAGTAGCTTTATTTTTCCCCACAAATTTCCAAATAGTAAACATGTGTGCTGTAAGTTCCTCTTTTCCTAATCTTGAGTATCCTCGTGTGCCTCTCTTTTTCGCAATTTCTCGCAATTCTCGTATAGTGCCTCTCTGTTTCGTAGTCCCCGGAGTACGCGTTGGAACCTTGATGTCTGGTGCCCGAGCGCCTAGTAGATCTCCATGCTTTATGAACGCGATAAGTTTCGCTTTTGATAGTTTTGAGTATCCTTTTTGTCCTCTTTGTTTTGGAATTTGTCGCAATTCTTTCAGATTATACGTATCGTAGTTCATTTTGTATACAAGATATTATCTTTATATTGATACAAGAAAAATTTTTTTTTATTTTATTTTATATACACAAGAAAAAAATTTTTTATGATCGGGTGACTCATCATCGAAACTACTGGGAATTCCTGGCGCGATGAGTCATAGGCGTGGGCTGGGGTGGTTGGTAGAAGTTGAACCATGGTTTGGGTTGAATGCATAACGGATCAAGAAAATATTTTTTTTTGTTATTTTATATAGTAGGAAAAAAAAAAATTTGTGTGTTGGAAAAAGTTGAACCATGGTTATGGGTGGTTGTATTTTTGAACCATGGTTATGGGTCGGCATATTTTTTGCTGAGTCGGCATATTTTTTTGAACCATGGTTATGGGTCGACATATTTTTTGCTGAGTCGGCATATTTTTTTGAACCATGGTTATGGGTCGACATATTTTTGAACCATGGTTATGGGTCGACATATTTTTGAACCATGGTTATGGGTGGTTTGGAAAAGTTGAACCATGGTTAAGGTCAAATGTTCCAGAATAGTCTTAATCTATCTACTTACAACAGATCTTCTTGACAAGATGCTACCTCCACGCAAGGTCAAGACCCGTTACCGTCCACTAGCGGTATGGTTCGACAAAGAATGCCATCAGTTTCGTCGCCGTGCTCGCTGTGCTGAGCGACGGTACCGTAAGACCAAAGATCCCAGTGATCGGTTGATATGGATAAAGCAACTTCGTTCCCTTCACAAGCTATACCATCACAAAGAGGCTGCCTACTGGGAGAACCTTGTCTCGCGTAATGAGAAGAACCCACGACGTCTCTGGTCTTCCATCTCTGGACTTCTTGGTCGTTCGTCTCGTCCGCTTGAGACTCCAACCTTCTCTGCTGATGAGTTCATCGACATGCTCAACACAAAGACAAACTCTCTTCGTGCTGCTACAGCTGATGCACCACCACCTGAGTTCACAACTACGTCTTCTGTTTTTGATGGCTTTAAGCCCATTACAGATGCTGAGCTACGAACGGTTTTTTCAGGTGTTAATCTTAGGTCATGTGAACTTGACCCCCTTCCTCCATTTATTATTATTGACATGCTTGATGATCTTGCTCCTTTTTTTCTCTATCTCTTCAATAGATCACTTGCTGAGGGCTCTATTCCTGCTTCTCAAAAACGTGCTTTGGTTTTTCCTTCACTTAAGAAAACTAATCTTGACCCTAGCCACTGTCAAAATTATCGGCCTATTTCCAACCTGTCTTTTCTTTCTAAAACCCTTGAGCGTCTGGTTTCCTTTCAGATTCTTCCTTACCTTGAATCATCAGGTCTTCTCCCCTCTCGCCAATCTGGTTTTCGGGCTTTCCATTCAACTGAAACAGCCCTACTCTCCATGTTAGATGACATCTATGCAGCTATTGATAAGGCTCAGGTTTCCCTTCTTGCACTTTTTGATGTATCAGCAGCCTTTGACATGGTCGATCACAAAATTTTGCTCCAGCGCCTTGAATCCTCCTATGGTATTAAAGGTGTCCCTCTCCTATGGCTTCAATCTTACTTGTCTGGTCGTACCCAAATGGTTATAGCTGGTAATTCCAGATCTAACTGGGTGCCGGTATATTTAGGAGTTCCACAGGGATCAGTCCTTGGACCCCTACTCTTCATTCTGTACACGGCTGATGTTACTTCTCTGTTTCCAAGTCACTCTGCTACTGGTCACCTCTTTGCTGATGATGTGCAAGCCTATGTTCATGGTTCTCCCTCTACTCAACTCATACTAGTTCGCCGTATTGAGGCACTTTCTCATGATTTGCACCTGTGGATGTCTTCAAATCGCCTTTCACTCAATTCCAACAAAACTCAACTCATCTGGCTTGGCACTCCCCAGCAAATTAAAAAAATCGACTTTTTGCTTCTATCTCAGACCTTTCCTCAATTTACATTTTCAACTTCTGTTCGTGACCTAGGTGTCACTCTTGACTGCTCGCTGACATTATCAACACATGTAACCAACCTTACGCGCTCCTCTTACTTTCACCTCCGTTGTCTCAGGTCCATTCGCAGATCTGTCTCCCTTTCAACCATGACATCAATAGTCCATGCTTTTGTCTGTTCCAGAATTGATTACTGTAACTCCCTTCTTATTGGTCTTCCAAAGGTCCGCCTATCTCCCATTCAATCTGTCCTTAATGCTGCTGCTCGATTAATTGCGCGCCTTCATAAGTACTCCCATATATCATCGTTTATGATTAACCAACTACACTGGCTCCCTCTCTCTGCCCGCATACAATATAAGGTCCTTTCTCTGGTACTCAAATCCAAACTGGGTCTTGCACCGATGTATCTCAGTGATCTCATTCGTTCTCCTCTATCAGCATCTTCTCATCGACCTCTCCGTTCTCTGGACAGGGCTGACTTGTTTGTTCCACGAGCTAGGACCACTATTGCTCAAACTCGATCCTTCACCATCATTGGGCCCTCTTTGTGGAATTCTCTTCCACCCACTCTGCGTGGGACTCTACTTTCAGGATCGTTATCTACATCTCTCTCTCTTCTTAAGACCTATTTTTTCTCTAGGGATTATCGCACTGGGAGCGCTACTGAATGGCCTTGGTTGTGAGCGGCGCTATATAAATTCCTAATTACATTACATTACATAGTAATTGTTTTCATTTGTAAGTCAGCTAAACCGACGTTACGTCAATCGTATCATCGTATCATCGTGTCGACATATGAACTTGGCGGATTATTCTAAGACTCCTGGGAGCAATAGAAACTCTTTGTCAATACCTTTCGTTAAACCTACTTTACAAGTATTCTTTGCCTGTAAATGCGGAATGGCGTCTGGCAGAGGTTCTATCGAGTCAAGCAAATTTATTGAAGCAGTGAAGTATACTTACATATAAGTATTTGTTATAATAACTTTAATCTCCGTACACAACAGAGTTACGACCAATAGTCTAAGGCTCTAAGCCCAATTGCGGCGTCGGAATTTGCAGTTTAACGTCACTGTGTGGTAACAAAGACCATTAGCGACGCCCTCCTCCTTTATCCAGGCTTGGGACTGGCACTGGCAGAGTGCAACCAGTGGCGGAGTTATTTTCAGTGCAATACAATATCATTTGTCACCTACTCCACCAATGGGAGTGTTGCACAATGAGTTGATTAATTTCTCCAACGTGTCCGATCCTCAGCCACAGTGATGGCCATGTTCAAATCTATACCCAGCCCTGTTAAGTCTTCATCTATCATTCTGAGCCAGGTTGTTCTAGGTCTTCCTCTAGGGCGCTTCCACGTAGGCCAAAATGTAAATTTGCAAATTAGTATTAAAATTAGCAAGCTACACTAAAAAACTTCCTGGTTGTGCAGTAATAAAAATTTCTTTAAAAAGTCCTGGCTCAAACTCGTTACCTCTTGCTCTCTAAGCCAGCGTGTTATCCATTACCCTACCACCTATTTTTCCTTTTTCAAAATCTATAATCACAGTCAAAACATTTTGTTTACTTTTTAGTTTTTTTATGAATATGAAATCTTGAAGCCTTAGAATTTGATATATTTGTACTTTTAAGCTTTGCTAAGTTTGAGGAGGAGAAATCTATAGTTTAACGACAGCTTATAACAACAGAGGCCGTTGCCATCGTCAAAAATTTGTCGGCATTATTATTACTAAGGTCTTTACAGGCAATGAATGTCCATGCTCTTACTGGTTAAACACCTCTCTAACGCAAACTTCATAATATATATAATTTGTCGTTTCTCATTTTACTTTGCTCAGATGAAGGATATATCCCACAAATGTAAGTGTCGAACGTCGCGGCGAACAGGGAAATTATCAATATCAAATTTTGATCACATAATAATTATAATGTGTCGAGTTCCGATGGCATGATATTTTTGTTTAAGCCTTAAACCCCAATAGCCGCATAGGCCTATGTTTAATTAAATAATTCATGTAGAAACTGGGTAAACGCTGACGCATTTTAACCATTCTTTTTTCATTATGTTGTTTGTGGTTACATTCGCATACCTTGACTGGTTCTCACTCTTTGGCTTTTGGCGTAATATCGCTAGAGAATGGCAGAATGAGAAGTGACAGACTCCGCGCTCTCATTGTTTGACGTCACAATGTAACAGAAACAATAATTAAGACGTCATTGTTCATATCAAAGCCTGTAATGCTTTGTTAGCATTGTATTGTATCCGGGACGCTACAAGAAGTCCGTTTTAGGTGGCTCTGCAAATAAACATTAAATATCGATAATTTGCTCTTCTGAATCGGTTGATGTAGCATTAAAATTTCAGAGTCCCGACATTCGACCGGCTCTTCATCGCCATGTCGAAGAAACGAACGTCAGATGAATCCTGTAGAAATACTGCAGAGGAGCAAGCAAATAACGGCGACGCGCGTAAGTTAGTTTATGGAAGTTCTTTATAGGGTATAACTATAGAATCGCGGACCGGCGTGTCGGTAGGGTCAGGTTAGGCGTCGTGATGGTCGGTTAGGATCGGGTTAGGCGTCGTGAGGGTCGGTTAGATCCGATAATTAGGGATCGTCAGGGTCGGTTAGACCGTTAGGATAGGCGTAGGAGGTGAGGTACAGAGTGCCGCCTAACAGTGATGCCACAGCTGGGTGTTTTTCCTACAAGATCTTGGTTTTTGGACTTCGTCTGGGTTTCTTTGTTTTCGGACAAAATCTGGGTTTATTTTTGTTAGTTGAATTTTGTATTTACAACACATGAATAGATCTATTCTGCAAATTCAATATAAACTAGTTGTGCTGCATAATTTTTGTTCGACTAATTTTAATTTGAAACCCTACAATCAAGATCTCACGTTGTCAATTCAGGAATAATTTGTAACCTGGTGACGGACAAGATCGAATGGCTCTGAAGCAACAAATGTGCAGAAATAAGCCGTCTTGACATATATATCTCAATATAGGCCTGGTCACTCCTCTCCATGCCGAAAAAGCCGACTCCCCCAACATTTGGGGGGTACATGCGCCCTCTGAACCCCGCCTCCTACACCTGTGGTTCATCGGAAAGTTCAACAGAGGACTAAAAATTAGGTGATCAGAAAAATTCCGGTCGAAGGGTAACGTCGGTGTCCGGTTCAGTGGTTTCCGTCCAGTCCCCTCCCCTGAAACATACCCCCAAGTGGGCCTTTAGGACTAGATTAAACACTGGTTAAGGCAGAGTAGCTGTATCGGGATATAATTGTATTGATTTTATCTATAAGCACTTAAAAACTATTCTGTTTGTCCGTACTGGAGTTGGGAGCGCCTCCGAGTAGTTTCATTGAAGAGGCGCTATATAAATACTCGAATGAATGAATGAATGAATGAATGATTTGTTTCTTTACAGTCCCTCAAGATGAAGACAATGCGAAACGTGTAAAACTCACGCCATTCATGAGTGACACGACGCATATTACAGGCGACAGTGATCCCCGATGGTCGACGGTGTCGGAAGTAATCGGAGACATAATCCCGCCAGAATGTGGATTTTGTGTGACGGCCAATGGCAGTCTCATCCTTTCACGGAAGCAGAGCATACGAATCCCCGCCATAAGCGTCTACGATGCGAATGGTTCTCTGCGGCAGACTATACGCTTGCCATCGGATATAACCGAGTTCGATGAGATGATTCCAAAGTCAAATGGAAACCTTGTCCTGAGAGGCTCACATCTATCATATTGTGATGAGGATGACGACGACGACGACAACGACGACGACGATGATGATGACGACGACGACGATGACGATGATGATGATGATGATGACGACGACGACGACAACGGCGACGATGACGACGACGACAATGGCGGCGATGACGATGATGACGATGACGATGACGACGACAACGACGACGACGATGACGACGACGACGATGACGACGACGATGATGATGATGACGACGACGACGATGACGACGACGACGACAACGATGACGATGACGGCGACGACGATGATGACGACCACAACGACGATGACGACGACGACGATGATGATGACGACGACGACGATGACGACGACGACGACAACGATGACGATGACGGCGACGACGATGATGACGACGACAACGACGATGACGACGACGACGACGACGATGATGATGACGACGACGACAACGGTGGCGACGACGACGACGATGATTTCGTCTTCAACTTTCAAGCATCATTAACGGAGAGCGATATGCATGAACGGCACTAAGATAAGCCAGTATGCACTTATTGCACTATCGTAGACAGTCATGGCCGCATGATGGCTGTCTGAGAGCAACGGAATGCAGGTTTTAGATTCGGAATTTAATCTGATGGATTTCACAGGTCCCCAGCTAATTGATCCAGGTCTGGCGATGTTCAACTCACTTGCATTTCATTACAACAGAGACAGGAACGAGACGAGATTGATGAGGATGATGCTTTGGAACAGACCGATTTGACTGTCTTTCGTTTGGAGAAAGAACTGTAAAGAAACTATACTGAAATGGATGTTGATTAAAGTGACAATAATTGTTTATTTGTGCTTTGAATAATTTTATTATGTACAGTTCAATGGTCGTGTCTGATAATTTAATATTATTATTGTCTCCGTTTTCCATGAACTGCGATAAACTGCCTCATCTGTTTTCATCTAAATAGCTTTCGTTTGAAATTTGTTCACACAATTGACAACATTTTAAAATAACTTCGTTCTTACACGTAATATGTTCTTTGCGTGCTTTGTTATTATATCTTGCTCTTGTCTTTTGTGACATTTTATCAGATAATTTTAGACGATGTATTAAACTTGAATCCGGTGTTCATTAAAGACCCAGCGTTGATGCGTGCGATAAACGTGAAATCAAAATTGCGATCCGTGCGTACCTGCTCAATTCTTAGGCAACCGCAGTGCTGGAGTGATAGTACGTGGGTTTGGGTGGTTTGTTGTGGTTTCCTTCGTGGTTTGATCCGTTTGAACCACCCCGCTCTGAAATATATGACCCGCACAATTTGTTCGACCCTCTTAACCAAATGAAATCCATTGATATTTGATAACCCAGTTTCCATAGTCCATTGTGTAAAGATTAAAGGTCAATCGAAATGTAGTGCATGGGTTGAAATCACCGCAAAGCTATAGCTATAAATTTCTACCCCACCAGTGCCCCCTAACGGGCTCGACTGTAATGAGTGCGCTCACTGCACTGATCGTAGGCTATGCTGTCGGTGGGTATATGACACGACGAAGGAGACGAAAGTAAAATGCTGAGACCAAGCAAATGAAGGCACCAACGCCATAGTAGCCATCGCTACATCTCAGTCTATAGATTACAATTTTTTAACAGCCGAAACCCGAGGCCACGGTAACGCGTTGGATAACACACTGGCATAGAGTGCCAGAGATACCGAGATCGAGCTTTGAAGGGCGGAGGTGCCATGCGTGATTCATGCTGTCTGTTCTGTTAGTAGTTGAGTTTGATGGTAATTAAGATTACTGCAAAAGTTGTACATGTACAACGCTCTACGTTTGCAAGCGTTTCATTACAGAAAAATCATTAACATTATCACCTCTGTATTATAATATGGGACACACCCAACGCAATACATACAGTATCAGCTAAGGAGTTTTTCTTATATATAGCGTCATTTCAACATATTATAAAGGTGTTCAACAAGACCCATCGGAAATCAGTTTGATAATTACGATTACCTCTTCGCGTCGACAAGGTGTGTGGTTTGACAACTCGGCATATCGTATAGAGACTTATAGGCTGCCGTATTACGTGTAGGCCAGATTAAGAGGGTTATTAGTAGATATGAAAAGAGTTGACAATTGTTTCTTGTACAGTAGTCACTATACAAGTATTACAACATACGTCATAGTGTCATAGTCAGACACTACAATCACTATAACCAGTGATCATTGTGTCCTATACTTGCTTTATCACGTTACGTTTTGTTATGACGCGTCGTCAAGCGATACGCTACTAATTCACACCACGTTTCAATGCGCCACATTACGTCACTCTGTGTTACGTTGTGAAACGTTGTGTTACCACATTATTCAGAATTTTTAGTTGCGAAAATTCCAATCAGCTTCTGTTTTATGAAGTCGACTCACTTCGTTGGAAATTGAACTTTTCTGTTCTACGTTGTAAGCGATGTCACTGATGAAGAAATGGTCCTTAGATATACATGTAGAGCAAAATTAAATTATTTTAAAGGTGTTTAAAGCTGCACTCTGGATGCTTCCTCGTGCTAAACGCTATTTTGCCAATTTACTTTGGGCATCGATGTACAATTTCGATTCGATTCCACTATTACTGTTCTCTGCGGGAAACTATGCAATAATAATTATCATCAGAACTTATTTTATGAGATTTTTGATGCATAAGAATGCGCGAGTAAAATTTAATCATTTTTTGGCTAAATTATTGATACAAATGCGTGAAGCAGTTGCAGGCAAGACTTTTGGCCATATTCCGCCGTGTCAATTTATACTCTTTGCAAAAAGGGTCATAACTCGGTCACATTTTTAGTAGGCCTATAGGCCTATGCCTGAAATTTTAGATTCGGCAACATAGTCATAATACCTTAAAATCGCCACGTCGTTTAGAAGTTCGTAATCTCCTAATTTCTAAAGCGCCACTCGAAAGCCAAGCGCGGGGCACCGGCTTATTCACGAGCGCTGCGTTGGGTTAGAAGGGTTGTCCGTGAGAGTAGTCCGTGGTGGTCCGGGTCGAGTTACCTTAGGATCAGGATCAAATGCGTTGAGTCAATAGGGTTGTCCGTAAGAGTAGTCCATGGTGGTCCGGGTCGAGGTACCGTATGATCAGAGGTGTGGAACAGCTACAAGTTTGTTGACTTTGTCATGAGTTTATGAACGTTTGAAATGCAGTGCCGAAATAGAGAAATTTCCAACATAGAAGAGCCAAAAGAAAGTGAAAATCCACTAGAACTGTTCTTGAAAATGTCGCCTTTGTTCACGGACACACAACCGTAGATGTAGACGCTACAATTTTATGGTCTGGTCGATGATCACGTGGTCAAACAGGTTCCACTCAACGCGACTAAGGTGACTGATATCCTGAATACGGGAAAGATAAGCGCGCTTCTCCAGAATACTCCAGATTTCATAGTCAACTGGTTTGAGGTCTGGACTGTTGGCAGCCACAGTTGAGGGAAATGACGTCGGGTGTTTCCGGGGACAACAGGAGTTTGAAAATTATTCTATTTGATTGCGTTACCCGTTATTTGATGCATTTGAAAGAAACATTGCTATGAACGGTGATATTGCGAAATTGACACCTGTGTAAATTTTGAATACAACGTTTATAAAGGTGCTTAAACTTAACTATGATTGTTGGTTCTCAATTCCCAGCATTTACCGATAGACGAAATTCCCATCTTTGATATACGCCGGTGTCACGAAATAGAGTATACCCCTTATTTATCGTATACCCACAAATGGAGAAAAGGCAAAAAGTTCACTTCCGCGTGTATTTATTTTTGCAAATTAATTTTTATCTGCTTTGTTTTGAACAATGACACTAACAGGTATGTTTGTTCCTACTAGATAATTTGTTTTGCTTTGGTTTTAGAGCACTTAGAACATTTTAAAACACTCAAGAACAGTCAGTCACTAAATAAATTCGAGTTGCCTTTCTCTGAATATTGCTTAGGACACTTAAAACAATTGGAGTGACTTTAAATTTTGATTAGAGCATAAAATTTTCAATTATACGGATTTTAAAAAGGGGATAGAATGGTTTACCCCACCCCCGAATAGTCTAGACCGGTTAATTCCTTCAGGGGATACTCTATTTCGTGACACCGGCCCTAAGCATTGAAATTTCGCCTAAGTTTTTACGATTTAACATTTCTGTTGATCAATATTATTTTCCCTTACACATTCTTACATCCGCAAAATGCATTAATGACGGCATTGGTCGATTTTAAAAAATTCGCTGTCCGAAGAGTTCTTGCACGACATAAGCTAAGACGCAACTGATTCAAGGTTTCTTTAAACAGTCCTGTGTTTGTATGGCAAACCCTTGAATTAGTAGTAGCTTAAGTACGTAATTTTCTTTTTTAAATAGCTAAACTAGATGAAAGCTCATGAAAACAAGGATCGTTGCTTGGTTATACTGCTGTTTATTAAATGAAACTAAGCGAAAATAGAAGAAAAGATTAATACTTTTAAACGAAAATATCCTTATAATATCATCGTATTAAATTATTTTAAAGGTGTACAGCATGTCAACGTTGTACGCCACTTCTAAAATTCAGACAAGTTTACAACTAAATGAGCATTGTTACACAGTTGGATATTTCGATGTAGATTGTAGACGATGTGTTTTGTCATTGTAATTGATAACTTTCACTACGCCTGTGTGCAATGCACAAAGCAGTGATGCCACAAAACCAATTCTTAATGCCAACAAACAGGATACCAATACGTTTGACACAGAGGCAGAATGATCTATGTGGTAGATTAGCTTTTGAAATAACTCTAACAGCTTAATATTACTTATGAAAACAAAAGTCCGTTGCTTTCGACATAAATTAGATTTGGTTATTGACATTGCTTCCCTTGAATATTTGAACTGAGCCGACACAAGTGATGGCAAAGGTAAAAATTTGCCGAAATTTCCTTTATATATCGTCGTAGGAAATGTTTTTGAAGGTGTGCAACTCGTCCATGTTGCACGCCACTGTTTTGTAAAATCCAGTTGCGCAGTTGGATATTTTGATGTAGATTGTTTTTGTCATTGCAATTGCTAAATTTCACTACGCATGTGTGCAATGCTCAAAGAATCATGCAATAACGCCTCAATATAAGGTACTAATTATATCAAAATAGAGGATACCAATCCGTTTGACAGAGAGGCAGATTAGTTTCTGAAAGAGCTATACCAGCTAAATACTACGACTACTTTTCACACAATATAATTATATTACAATATATCAATCACTGACGTTGCATTTTGCTGCAAACGTTAATCTCCCATGCCATCCGTTTGGTGGTGCCAGTATTATACCTCGACAAATGAGGAGGGCGACGATAGCGTTCATTTAAGCCATGATTGAGATATCTTTGTCGCTTAACACCCGTGGCCAGAAAACATTAAATGTCAATCGATATGTCGTGGGTTCACATCAATGCAGAGGCCGACACATTTTTAACAGTTTCTGCCCAACCTGCATTCCTATGGTATTCGGCTATTATTATGAGTGCACTGACAGTACGCTATCGGTGAGAATATGACACGGTGAACGAGTAGGAAAATTTGTGGTGCCGATCCTCAGTGGTTCTTGTTGGACACCTTTAAAACGAATTCAATCAACGATTTATGTTCATAATAATATATCTAAATTGACGAGCTCCCGATGTTCAGCTGATTAGTCAAACGCTCATTATTATAGGCAACAGACCATAAGTAGGTAATAATATTATTGATGCACTCATGTATTGAACTTTTGCAACAGAAACTGCTGACTGGGTTGCTGATACAATTAGTTGTATGAGACAATCAATGTACAATTATACTGTTTAATGTATATTAAATCCTTTTAAAATCACAATGTGTAAGACGGAGCGAGTGTCAGATGAACTACTCTATGTTTTACAAATGCATTATACTTTTAATAACTGACAGCATACATTCGTTCAACAGAAATCATAATAACTGTAATCATTTTTTGTCGATTGAAATGGAAAACTTAGGCGACGCTATCCGTGTGGATCATGACTTGGGAGGATTTTGCGTTGGAGTTGATGAAAGACATGTTTTGATTGCATGCGTGATAGCTACAGTCAAAAAGTCGTCGTTGTGTTCAATGTTATCATTGTTCCCCCAACCTTCATCATCGTGATCATCAGAACGAAGATGATTTGCGTCGCCCTCCTCTTCTTTGCATGCTTTTGACTGGCGCTGTATGATATGATATATGAATCGCAATATGTGAAACCTTTTATTGTCATAATCAAGTCTTACTATGGTGGCTAACGTGGCACCTCCTCATTAGATTCGATTATTAATAGTCGCAGTTCGTGCAAATGGAATCATAGGCAACTATTCAGTGCAGAGCTAAAAGATGATACCCTTAGACATGTGAAGTACAGAGCATGTGGGGAAGCCGTTGGCATTGCGAAATCAGAGCTGAGATACTATGCTCAGTTCCCTGCCGGTTATGTGTCAGTGTAATGTTTCAAGCAGTGTTTAGTCTAAACATCTCTGGGGGAATGTTCCCCATGATTGACATTTCGCCAGATACATTTGACAAAGTGAAATTGGTTTTTAGTTGCTGTTTTCATCATTGTTTTACACGAAGTGTTTTAATATAGCGTGATATTATTTACTATTATACGATTACAAAGACATTATTTGCAACTATAATTATGATAGGTTTACTATCATGTTGCAATGAGTATAACTTGCTGTGTATATTTGCATAAACACTTTTTCTGCCCAACTAAAAACAGAGATGATATCCATTCCAGAAAATTTGACAAAGTGACAATTGCTTTTAGTTGTTGTTTACATCATCGTACTACACGGCGAAAGAGACGACTGCGTAATGCCGAGACTAAGCAAATGAAGTCGTTAACGCTGCGTATACCCACCATTCAGTCTTTAGTCTATCCTCTCTTTCATCACTTTAGACCTAAATATTTTAACCGAAATAACTGCAAACACTAATTTTAGAGATTTGC